>JAPPVO010003970.1:0-17804 GCA_030407325.1 Camellia japonica | reverse complement strand
TCCCTAGTTTAACGCTGCTACCATGGCCACAACTTCTTCCGAACTCTGTGCCATCACGGTCTGCTAAGTTTGGATGAAGGTGATGCGACTGGTGACTGACGGATCAGATGAACCAGTAAGCCTTGATTGGCCTTTCTTTAACTTGCCTCAACGAAGGAAAACACTGGCTGCTCTAAACTGAATCTCTGACCTGACAAAGTCTATCCGCACAAGTCCAATTTATCTGGGGAATATTGGAGCCTTCTGAAGCTACGGCTCCAAGACTACCCCATAGCAAAAGAGAAAACAAGCAGCATCTCAGCCCAATTTCACCAGAACAGATATAAGCATAGTTGCATGACCTTGCTCTTTACTGAATTCTGCTCCAAATTCTGCCTGTAAACTGATACCCTCAGGTAAAACTGATTCTTTATATACTGATGCCCGCAGGCCTGATACCCCGACTTGCAAACTGATATATGCAACCTATAGAGGCACACTCTAACAGCACATAGCAGGCAAATGAGAGCCAAAACACCCCAATGGTGGGATAGGGTTTCCCTGTCCTATTTTGTTAGGAGCTAGGGTTTCACTACGCACGCAGCGGTTTCAAACAACCTATAACCGGAAAAGCAACTTGTCTTAGTTTGGAATGGTCACTATGGATTTCGACATGCACTAGGCCAAACGGTAAAAAAGGGTGCCCCGGTAAAAATCGGGGTTTGTGTTCCCATCGTGGTAGAGCCCGTAACCGGTCAGCCTTATGGCACGCTTCTCAAAGTGAGCCTCCGGCAAACCGTTCAGGAATAGCAGATGGCAAACACGGTGTCCTAGACGCACCAATGCAAATGCAATGCAAATAAACACATAAGGGTAATCGAAACAAGATATCATGAGTTCGAGTCAAGTTCTCTAACTCCCCAACAGAGTCGCCAGAAACTGTAGACGCGGCCGAACGTCCCGGGAAAATCCCGTTTTGTTCATTGGGCTCACTACAGTTCGGACTCAATGTCACAGTTCTGTAACAACCCTCATCACTGATCAATGATTGACCGCTGATTACTAATACTGTCACTGTTTACTGCTAAACTGAGACCGATTATGATCGGTAATTGAATTGATTGAAATACTGAACTGACTGACTGAAGTACTGAACTGATTGATTAATTGTAACTGTTTAAATGCATAATCTATCTGTTAGACTGTCAAATTATCTGTTCTCGTCTTATGCATTAAACTGCAAATTGAAGGCCTTATCGGCGGCCAAATCGAAAATTGATTAATGGTCTGTGATCACCATAATTTATGTGGATTTATGGTATATTTATTGAAAAAGTGATTTGGTATGATTAAATAGATTAAAATAAGCTAGATTACATTGTTGGACTTAATTACCAAGTTGCCACTCTAGTGGTCCACCATCAAAAACCTTTTTGAAGCTTGTGATATACTTAGCAAACATTTTCCTTCAGATTCATTTCATGCTCCCCACCGAAATATAGAGAGAGAGAGAAACTAAGAGAGTTGATTTCATCCCACTTTTGCTTGAACTTGGATGAATTGTTGGAGGGTTACAAATTGAGCTTATATTCTTGAGTTAGAGACTTAAGGTTGGTGTTTCATCTTCTCATTGATGTGTTTAAGTTGCTTATTGCATGATTCATGTTACATTGTAGAATTAAGACATGAATTGGTTCAATAATGTTGATATGAAGTCTAATTCATGCATGCATGTTGGTATTGTTAAAGTTTGAGTTGATTTCATGGCAAAAGGTTACATGCATGTTCACATTTATGTATAAGTCCATGTTTTCATCTTGTTTTGAAAGGATTGAGCTCATTAGAGCAAGAATTGAAGCTTTGAAATGGTTTTGACCCATGCATGTCATGTTTGAAGATTGTTCTTGAAAATGGGTTTGAAAATTGGATTTAATTTGAGCTTTGAAACTTGTTATATATTGAGTTGTGATGTGTTTTCCAGAATTTGGGCCCAAGAGGTCGAGTATAGAGTAGGAGAATGCTTGGTTTGAGCTTGGGAGGCAAATCTGGAAATTCCAGAATTTGGCTCCTTCGCTCGAGCGAAGGATTCCTCGCTTGAGCGACCATCATTTGTTCAGAGATCCGTTCGAGCGAAGAAATGGTGGCTCGAGCGTAAAAACTCAGCATCCAGTACTTTTGCATTTTCGACAGACCGCTCGAGCGAAGGATTTCTCACTCGAGCGAACCCTTTGATTTTGTAAGCTCGCTCGAGCGAAGGAAGGCTCGCTCGAGCGAGACCCCTGTTTTTAGCAAGTTTTGTAAAATGTTTTCTGAGTACATCTTTGCATCCTCATCCCATTCTAGGCATTCTTAGGCCTAGTTTAAGACATCTTAATGAGGATATAGATGTAGAACACACCAAGGCAAATTAGGGATTAAGTTATTGATCTTCCCCAACTGTATAGCTTAGTGTGTGTTCATCCTGTATACTGTGTAGGGTTGGCTTACCGAGGGGACGCTCTAGCTTACTGTAGCCCAGAACTCTGTGAGTAACAACTGTGTAAAGATATGTTCAAAATGATTATCTTCTGAACTGTTTACTTTATTGAATTGTTTACCTTATTGAGCTGTCTACTTTATTGAACCGTTTACGAAACTGCTTACTGAATTGAACTGGTTACTGAACTGTTTACCGAACTGAACTGTTTACTGAATTGATATTGTTTACTGAACTGATACTGTTTACGGAATTGAACTGTTCACTGAACTGATACTGTGTACTGAATGAACGTATGTCTTATATTCTGAACTGTACTGTAGCATCCTTGGCACCTACTGTTTACTGTTACTGTGACAGAGAGATCTCTGTCGGTTCCCAAGTTTGGAACCACTACTGTTTACTGTTATGATGGCCATTCTGTATTTCGGATATGGAACAAAGTGCTGTACGGAACTAAGTGCTACACTGTGAGCCACCCCTAGAATCTACGGAACTAAGTGCTACAGTGTGAGCCACCTCTAGAGTCTGTGCGAGACACCTCTTGAATCCACAAGTACTGTACTGTTCTCTGAAATAGTACTGTTACTGTTACTGTTACTGTTACTGTACTGCTACTGATGGCCATCATTTACTGTTTGGTCTGTTAAGACCCGGTCTTTTAAGACCTACTGTTTACTGCCAATGGATGTACCACATATCACTGCTTTAACTGAATGACTGTTATGACCTGAAATATGAGCCACAAACTGAATGACTGATAAACTGGCTGAAATGACTGTTTTCAATACTGAAAGGACATTTATTCTTAACCCCCTTTACGCATTGTGTTATTCACTGGGCTTTAGCTCACTGCTCATATATATGTAGGTGTACAGGCACCAGACCGCAGCTAGGAGCGTCAGGCAAGCTTTAATTTTGTCAAGCCAACCACTGTGCCTCACTGCGAGGTTCCGAGCCTATCAAGCTATGGCTTAGGGGCTTAGGGGTGTTTTATTTCCCCGTTTGTCTCTGTAACTGTTTTGTTTACTGTATAGACTGTTAGCACCGTACTGCACTGTTTAATAGGGATTAAGTCCCAGTTTTGACTGATTGTATATTTTGTGCATACTATTCTGTACTGAAAGTATAAATGTATGAAAAATCTTTTTGGCATACAGACTGTCACAGCTCATTGGACATTGTTTATTTACTGTATTGGCTTCCGCCATGCCCCTGTACTCTGTATTACTGTATTACTGTCCAGCAGGCCTTTGGTAGTCTCGGATTACTGGCCGGTTACGGTGCTAAACCCATAGGGGCGGGTTTGGGTCGTGACAAGTTCTTAATCTGATCTTGCAAAGTGCAATGCGAGATTGATAAATCACCAAAGAGTCCAAATCCGACAAATCGTTTTGAAAAACTGATTTTTAGAAAGAAGTGCCAAACATGGACTGCTTTGCCAGATACAGAGTTGCCACCTAAATATTTTATTTTTGGGAAATTTAGGAAACTCTGACTCGTGCCTGAGGCCACGTGTCCATCATCACCAAAGTTACCTCGGCTCGGGAACTTGGGTACGAGAAGGGAAGGTCATGCAATGAGCACCCCCGCTCGCCCGATCAAAGATCGACCTTTACTAACATGATATCTTGTTTTTGAAAACACATGTGTTCTTATTCCGATTATTAGCTAGAATTACTATGTGATGCGCACAACACAGAAGTATAGACTGGATCGCCTAAGTTAGAACAAAACATTTCATGTTTGTTTCTGAAAGCGGTTTGCTACTCGCAAATAGGCTAAAATGCAGATTTTGCCACCCTCAAGTGGGCTTAGAAAACATGGTGATTTGCCACTCTCAAGTGGGCTTAAAACTTGCAATCAATGAATTATTCTAATTCAGGTAATCCAACCTTCACCCACAAGCATTCAGGCAATTATATCACATAAGCAAATAGCCTCATGGCAAGCATGCTATCATGGCAGTCACTCACACACATGCAAGGATGCTAAAGCATAAACACTCACCAAGTACTCCAAGCCAAAACAGAAGATAGTTAGTAATCATGCATGATCCTAGCTATGTCAAGAATGCCCAATGCAACACATGCAAAATGCAACTAAGATAGGCTCGGCTATTCTAAAATGTCATGTGAAATGCAACTTGATACATGTATTCAAATAGGAATTGAAATACAATGCAGTTAGTATGATGCGCCGAGCCTGTGCATGCAAGACAGATGAATGAATGCGAACATGCGAGCATAAGGATGCTAATTGAAACATGCCCTAAAACTAACCATCGTAAGCTAGTAAATAAAAGGGAAGAAAGAAATGGGGTTGGAAGACATGCATCACACACACGCACACTTATTTACAACATTGCCCTCTCGGAGGAAGGTCCGAATAAATAATATAGAACCGACTAATTAACTAACTATTCTAGCTAATTAATTATTACACAACCAAAATTGAAACAAATATACATTCTAAGCTAACAAAACACTGAAATGGCCTCATGACGAGGGATGCATGCATGCTCGAATTGCCTCGCTCGGAAATCCATCACGATGCCCCGATTTGCCTCTATTTGCAACTGGTCCCAGAACACTGCACAAGGCTCCAGAAGGCTGAAACTCCACCATGGGAACCTGTAGGGATGCTGCCGACCAGTTGTTGGCATTGGAGACCGCCTGCCGACCATTTTTTGTGCTGAAAACCAGAAAAAGTGGTCGGCCAGCCACTTTACCTGGTCGGCCGACCAGTTTCTGCTACCAGACTTCAATTTGCTGCAACAAAGAGCAAGAAAGAACATGACAATGTATTTGCAAGATATGTGTGCACAACCACCCTCCCTATCATTTCATAAGCTCAAGGGAGTGTGGTTCTCGACCCTCGGGCCATCAATCACGCATTTCAATGCATGATGGCCGAGAAGCGAAGTTGCACAATTCAATATGGAAATGAATGCACAAGTAAACACATAAAGCCTAAAACTCTATCATGTATGATCAAGAGCGTCGGCAACCGAGAATTGAGGCGCGTTTCATCACTTCAAGTATGAAACGTCCCTCGTTTCCCGTGTTTGGACTACACCTATTCCAAACACAAATGCAAAGCAAGCATGGCATACCCAATGCGACTCAAGCATGCAACTCGATGCAATACAACTAAACAAGCATGCAAACAACATGCAAGGGACAAGCATGCAAACATGCAATGCAATGTAACTTAGCATACTCAATGCTAATGGCATGCACAATGCACAGTGCTCCCACTCAATGCAATGTGACATGATTAACTTAACAAAGCTAATGACATGCAAATTATGCTAATGCATGCATACTCAATGCAAGACAACATAAGCATGCAACAATATGAACAACAACTAGTATACACAATGCGAATGGACATGGCATACACAACGCAATGAACCATATGGCATACACAATGCTCGATAGACTTAAACCAAAATGGACTGACCTCAGTCATGCCCAAATTAGTGGCCATATATGCTAAGATAGAAACTCAAAATGCTATACAAACATGCATGCATATTGGCCCAAGCTCAAGGCACAAAATACAACTCTCCAAAGGCATTGAAAGGATGAAACATAGAGTACAATGGCATATGTTCCAGCACTGAAATGGCATGCAAAATGACTTAGAATCATGCAAACAACCCATGTAATGCATGTTGAAAGGCTCAAGCATCGAAGCTAGTGAAGTGTATTACACTAGAGGCATGCAAGACAATGCTCAAATGGCCAAACCAGCCCCAAACAGACCTTATGCAGGCCAAAACAGTAGCCAAAATGGACTGAGATGATGGCTTGAAAGGCAAGAAAGTGAGGCTCATGCAATGGCTCACAAATAGGGCATAAAGGTGCAACTCTCAAACACATTGAAGGAGTGATAAACATAAGAATATGGCAAAGATATAAGCTCTGAAATATCATTCCAAATGATGCTAAATCATGCAAATAGCCCAAGCAATGCATGCTAGTGGCTTGGAAACTCAAGGCTAGTGAGCTAAAATGCATTATGGCTATACGAAGCATGGCATGCATGACAAAAACAACATAAATCAGACCTTAAGTATGCTAAAACATGAACAAATTCTTCTTAGAGCTTAGCCAAAAGCATGCTAAAATGACATGTCGAAGCATGATTCATGTTAGGCTATTTCATGAAAATGCATTACAAGTGCATGGAGCATGCATGGGGCCATCAAACTAACCCAAAATAGAGTTATGACATGTCAAATGATAGCCAAAAACCCACTGAAATTGAGCCAATACATGCTAGAAAGACATGTTACTTTTATGAGCCACAAATGGGATTACACTACACATACAAGAAGCATGCAAAAGGTGACCAAACCAGCCATGGAGAGTCAAGGAAGGCCCTAGAAGTCACAAAAAAGTGCCTGAACTAAGCCTCAAAATGGTAGAAACACATGCTCCTTTGATAGGCCAATAATGCAAGCAAACAAAACAAGAAGAAGGGGATCACGCCCCTCTGATTTGAGGCTTCAAAACCACATGCCTACCACTAAAAATCCACTGGATTTCAGTGGTTGAAAGGCCAAGCAAAGACTAATTCAAAGGCCTCAAGGCATGGCACAAAACAAGGCCAAACAAGGCACAAAAGGGGGTAGAACACCCCCAACACCCAAGGAGCCTCAAACAAACATGTTAAGTACTCAACAATAAAGCTTTTTGTAGTTTAAAGTTAACCCAAGAGAAGGATTCAAATATGGCTAAGAGAGTGATCAAAATAGAGCTAAAATGGGAGAAAAGAAGGTTACCCTTGAAGCACTGCAATACCAGCAAATTTTCTGAGCCAAAACCAACTCTTGAGCTCCCTCAAGACCATCTAGCAACTCAGCAACAAGGTAAGAGTGTTTGGCTATGAGGTTGTGTGTGCAAGTGTGAAGCAAAGCACCAATATAGAGAGAGAAAGAAAGGGATATAGAGAGAGTGTAAGCCAATGCTCTTAGCCCAAAATCAGCCTGGAGAAGGGAGGGGAAGCCTCTCTCTTATAGAAAAACATAAGCTAAAGCTTCTTGGAGAAGCTTAGAGCTTGGATAAATCCCTCCATACACGTGTATGGAGGATACAGTCTGTGCCCTCCAGCTGGCACAGCTGGCATCCACAACACCTGAAGAATATGCAGGAAGGCCGCCGACCAGTAAAAGTAGTCGCCGACCAGTTAAAGTGGTCGGCTGACTACTTTTAGTGGTCGGCCGACCACTTTTCATGAGAAAGTGGTCGGCCAGCCACTTTTTCTAGTTTTTAGGACAAAAAGTGGTCTCCCGGAAAGAAAAGTGGTTGGCCAATGGCTGGAAAGGCCAAAAAGTGGCCTTCCAATGTCCAAATTAAAGCCCCAGAAGTTAGCTTTCCAATGGAACCAGCCTTGCATCAAAATTCCAACTGTGCAAAAAGTTATGCCTGTTTTGGTGAAGCCGCGCAGTTTTGGTGCAACCGGATTGCTGCCCTACTTCAACCAACCATATCTCACCCATCCGGACTTGGCTTTAGGAGATTCTTGAGTGAAAAATGAAGCCCCAGAAGTAAGCTTTCCAACGGTAGTTGCCTCATAGCTAAAATCCAAGTGTATAGACAGATAGGCATGATTTAGCGAGGACCGCTCGGTTCTCTCCTTTAGCGATTCATACCCACATTCTTCTTCAACTTGGTTTTCTTCCCTCTTCTCCAATTTTCCTCAACTCCAAACCCCTAAACAAGGTGTTTTGAAAGATTTTTCAAAGATTTCAACTCTTTTTCATCCATTTCCACTTCGTCCTTGCTCGGTTTACCGAAAAGCGCAACATTTAACGAAATGCGAGCGTCGGAACATCGTAGGAACTTTATTTTCAAAACATTTCGACAGAGAGGGTTTCAAGGTCTAAAATCTTTTGATCAAGATTGTTTTGGTCCAAAAGAGGTATGAAGTTGAGATTTGACTCTCTGCTTGCCGAAGAAACTAAACCTTTTCCCTGCACACCTTTCTCCACCAAGTAAACCATCAATAGTGCCCAAGTCTTAAGGGCAGTCAAAAATGGAGTGTCTACAATATCATTTCAGAAAACTGAGCTTAACATATCTGTCAGAAAATACTTATAATTGAACATATCTTTACAAGGTTGTTACTTACAGATAGCTTCAAAAGCAGAACAGACGAATCAGATAGATCAGACGGATATTGGCGCGTGACCTACACAAGCACATGACAGATACACCTTGAAACACACGTTCTGTAAACACTTGTCTTATTTCATTTCTTTCTAGGTGTGTTTCTAATTCATATCCTCATTATTATAGCTTAAACCATGGCTTAAGAATGCCTAAGATGGAATGAGGATGCAATTATGCACTTTGAAACACTTAGAAAAAATTTAGAAAACAGGGCAATTCGCTCGAGCGCAACTTCATTCGCTCGAGCGGTCTATTGGGAGTTGTCATTTTATGCTCGAGCCAACTTTTGGTCGCTCGAGCTAAGACTAAAAATAAATGGTGGTCGCTCGTGCGGTTTTTCGATCACTCGAGCCTACTATCAAACTTTGCAAAACTTCTGAGAGCTCAAAATTTACGCTCAAGCGATGGTTTGGTCGCTCGAGCGATGCGACCAAATTCTGGAATTTCTGGATTTCAGTTCCAAGTTCAAATCCAATTTCAAAGTACTAAAACACATTCTTTTGGGCCAAAACTTTGGAAAACACTTGGAAACTTATAGAAAAATATGAAATGAAGTTCAATTCAGAAAATCAAAACCCAAAAGCAAGCCAATTCTTCATAATCAAGTTGAAACTTTATATATATATACAAGCATGCATGAACTTGAAATATTTGCTTCCAAAACTTGTACAATTAAGGTAAAATAGTATGACATATGATGAAATCTCAAAACAAAGCTAGGATTATTACATGCATGTGAGAATTCTTTAGGAAACAACCTCAAACTTAGCAAGAATCTCGAGTTTCTCTCCTCAAACTTCAAATCTCTAGCTTAAATTCTTAGTTGTCTTGCCCTTCTCCCTCTCTAACTTAAGTTCTCTCTCTCACTCTATATTTGAGCTCAAGAAGATGATAGGGTAAATGATTTGCTAAGCTTATATCACATATTTATAGGTTGGATTAATTTAAACTAATTAAATGTGATTAGAGTTAATTTAATCTAACTTAATAATTAATTTATTCTAATTATTTGATTCCGAATCGAATTCTAATTAAACTTACCATAAAATTTCACAAATTTTAAATAACACATTGACCTAGTCAATTTCGTGTTCAGATGCCAATAAGGCTTTCAATTAACAGAACAAAGCAGAATTCTGAACTGATATTCCTACGGCTAACAGATAGGAATGCAAAACACATACAAAATGCACAATTAACATATAATCTCATTCTTAAAACTTAATTAGCATTCTTAATTACGGATTAATGGCTAATTATAGATCGGGGTTGTTACATGTTCTCTTCGCAAGTTAGTTGTGGCGGTTGTAGTTTCTGCGGCAGCTATTTCCCATAGCAAATTCAAATGGCGGCGTCGACAATACTAGAGATACCGGTGCCAAAAAAGTACCTCCGCAACGTGGTCGCTACAAGTGCTGCCTTTACAACTTAGTTGCTCGGATTTTCTCTTTCCCTCAGCAACTTTAAATGGCGGCGCTGACAATATTGGAAATGGTGGCACTGAGACAAACTGCCTTAGGAACTCGACCGCTGCAAGTGCTGTCTCCACAACTTGACTTAGACATTTGTCTTCATGGAGCTTGTAAAACCTTTAGCGGGTCAGACCTGTTTTGGTCCACTGTTGACTCACTTTCCTTGGGCTTTAGCTCATGCTTCTTTAATCATTATTTGTCGCCTAATAGGGGCGACCTTTGCCCTTAGGTCAATACTTAATTTTGACTTTAATTTTTGACCCTCTACAAGAGGTAAGATTAGACTAATAGTGAGTTAGAATTTACTAATATCATGTTTGTTTACAAAATATAGTACCAGATTCGTAATATATTGGGACTATAAATCCCATGCATCAAGGGTATTAGTAGTGGCATGGGACACTTGGTATTTTAAAATAAGTACATCGTTGTTACCACGTTAATGACTATTTTGCCCTCTGGTTGGTTTTCAGTCACTATGAATTCAGTGCAGCTCTCTCATGACAATGACTTTCTTCTATTTCTTATCCATTCATTTTTCTTTTTCTTCTTTCGACTCACTAATTATGGATACAATTATAAATTCTTGGGCTTGGTTGTAATATATTTTTTGAGCTTATTATTCCAGCTGCAACAATTTTATCATCTCTTTCTTGTGTTTCTTTAATTTAAAGCAGTGAGAATGTGATCTACATAAATAAATTAATTTAATTAATCTTATGGACAAATTTAAGAGTTTGTTCTTTCTAGAAGTTTTTTCTATTTACAGATGGACTGAAATAAAATAATTTTCATCTACATAAATAATATAATTTTTATAATAGTATAATAATATAATTTTATCAAATATATATAAAAAAATCAAAAATATTTATGGAATTCCATATAATTAATCACATCATAGAATGACAAAATAAATAAGATTACTTATTAGACCATGGTCATCAAACAAATACAATTTTTCTTAATCTCCTCACTCAATCATATCACACAAAATAGCTCACTAATAGTTGCTCACTAACAAACACTAACAATATCATACAATCCAACTCTAAAAACAAACGCCCCAATAGTATCGCCTCATATAGCAAGTAGGCATAACCTATCAAGAATATCACTACTCGCTCACCCTTTTGCTTATTGGTATGGATTTAATTTACATACATCCTCTTGTCACTTCTATCTTCATTAACATCATAGTTATTGATTGTTTTTTATTTATTTATATATATATATATTTTTTATTTTCCACCATTGTTTCACTTCAAGGAGTTCTCTATATCAATAACAAATCGGTACTTCACGTCCCCTTTTATCAGACACTCTAAAGCTTCATTTATATACTCGAAAGGAATAATTTCAATCTCTAGGTATATCTTCTGAGCTGCACAGAAATCCAACATTTCTTGCCTCTCCTTCGTGCCTCCCGTCGCACTCCCGGAAATGGATTTCATACCTATCAAAGAAACATTTTCATGTTTAAATTCTCATTGCCAGGAATTTCTTCTCTCAGTCAATTTTCAAATTTTCAAGAACTATGTGATGAAAATGCATACCCATTATGAGCCTTATAGGATTGAGCTTGACTTCACTTGGGACACCAACTAGGACAAGGGTGTCACCGGTCTTCAACAACTTCATGTACGGATCAAACGGGTGATCCCCTGATGTTGTGTCAATGATAAAGTTGAGTGAATTAACCATGGCCTGCATGAAATTAAGATGATGATTGTCAATTTACTAAAAACTTTATTGCTATAATTCTCACTTTGCTGCTAATCAGTGACCCTTGGTGAACAGAACATAATACATCCAGGGAGGAGAAATGCTTGTGGTCTTTACCTTCATATGTTCTTCGTTAGACGAGATCACAAATTTATCTGCTCCGAGCTTGTTTAGGGCTTCGTCCTTCTTAGTTATACTAGTGCTGAAAACTGTAACACTCAATCCAAAAGCTTTCCCAAACTTCACTGCCAAGTGACCGAGGCCACCTAACCCAATCACCCCAAGAGATTTACCTGGTTGGTTCATTTTATGCTGCATCATGGGACTATAAACGGTGATTCCTGCACATAGCAGTGGTGCTGCTGCGGCCAATGGGTAGTCATTAGGTATCCTAAAGCAGTACCTGTAATTTTACAAGCATCAACATAGGCACAATGTTTAGTTCAATTCCCTATATCATAAATGAGGATTTCATATTCAATACATTAAGTGCCGTGTTTGGGCAACAATGCTAGCCATATGGAGGCAAGTAGAAGCTAGTTCAATCATCATCCAAACATGCATTTTTTATTGGATTTTAGAGAAATTAGAGAATGAATAAACCAAGGGGTACACTTGTTGGATGACACTCATCCATATGTGATGCCCAAGTTCAAATCTAACTATCAGAATTAACTCAACTATGAGGCAACTTAGTAGTTTGCCTAATGCACACCCAAAAATCACAAAAAAAATTCCTTTCGATCAATAGCCCTAATTATCCAAAAACCCTCATGCCTAAGACCTTTTCAATGTCGGGCTTGGGGTCTCAAGAAATCTTTGACTTGCAACTCTTATTCTATGAAAGGGGAAAAAAATAAATGTACCTTTGATGAACAACAATGTAACTAGAATATCCGCCTTTTGTGATCGTACCATCAACATCAACAGAGTTGAATGTACGATAGATCCCTTGGAGCAGTAGACATCCATATCCATACCACAATACTCACAATCTCTGCATGAATTGACATAAGTTCCCACTCCAACATGGTCTCCAACTTTGAAGTGATGAACATTGGAACCAACCTCTTTAACAATTCCAGCAATCTCATGTCTGTTATGCAATTATATATATATATATACACACATGCACTTAGTTCTTAAGAAGTGTGTGGGATTATGGAATGACACTCTATGGAAAATTTGAAACAAGAAAGAAAATCTACATACCCAGGCACTAGGGGGTACTCTGAGTCTCCAAGTTTGTTCCTGGTCCAGACAACATCAGCATAACACACTCCACAGTGGGTAATTTTCAATGAAACATCATTACTTTCAACAGCCCTGCATTTTTTCATACTAAAACTGGTAAATATACAGATAAACTGGTAAAATAGAAACGAAACATGCCTAGTGTTCTAAACATACAAGTATGCATATGGCTAGTCCTGGGTTGTTATCAATCTTAGTCTAATATATGGTTTAAATATAAAAATGAAAATTCTCTTTTAAAATAAAGTAAATGACTAACTGAGAAAATCACAAAGCTAAGATTAAATGAGAAATTCGATAATTGAAGTTAATAATGTGTTTTTATCTTCGATGAGGGAAATCTTTATTGGGTCATTTTTTGATAAATTCTCTTTCTAAGTGTTTTATTCTATTTAACCCATATTCTTTTTGAGTATTCCATTAAATCCGTAATATGACCAAATCATCATTTCTAATTTTTTGCATATGTTTCTATTTTGAAACTAATACATAATAATAATCTCTCATTTTATGGAGAAAATCTTTCTTATTCTAAAGAAAATCTTTCTCTTATCCATGGAGAAAATCTCTCATTATTCTAATGAGAAAATCTCTCCTGCATTCCATGGAGAAAATCTCAAATTATAAACTTTGAACTTTTTATAATTTGAAAATTTTAAAAATAACACAACAAAAAATCTGAATGAAAATAAAAATACAATGTGAATGTTCACATAAATAACAAACATACAACTAACTTTTAAAAAAAAAAAACACATACTAAAATATAATGTGAATGTTCACAATAAACAACAAACATACAACTAACCTTCGAAAAAAAAAATTCATACTAAAATACAATGTGAATGTTCACAATTTATAATTAACATATAACTAGCTTTAAAAAAAACAACTCATACCAATGTAAACATTTTCACTGTAACGTGAAAATATAAAACAAAATTGAAAAAAGTGAAAATCAACTATTGCAATTGTTTAATAGTAACAAAAATAATTGTTCAACT
Source organism: Camellia japonica (assembly GCA_030407325.1). Lineage (NCBI taxonomy): Eukaryota > Viridiplantae > Streptophyta > Magnoliopsida > Ericales > Theaceae > Camellia > Camellia japonica. The sequence goes on along the minus strand of JAPPVO010003970.1, from coordinate 3,712 downwards.
TATAGTAACAAAAACAATAAGCATACAATTAACTTTCAAAAAAATAAAAGTTATACCAAAATAGAAAGTGAATGTTCATAATTTATAATTAATATATAACTATTTTTTTTTTTTTTAAATAAACTCATATCAATGTGAACATTCACACTGTAATGTGAAAATATAAAATAAAATTGAAAAATGTAAAAATCGACTATTTTGATTGTTTAATGGTAACAAAAATGATTGTTCAACCAACAAGCATAGTAAAAAAAAATAACAAAATACAACCAACTTTCGAAAAAACTTCACCAAAAAAAAAAAAACTCATACCAAAATACAATGTGAATGTTCACAATTTATAATTAAAATACAACTAACCCTAGAAAAATTAAATTCATACCAATGTGAACATTTACACTGCAACATGAAACAAAATTGAAAGAAATTTTTTTTTTGACTATTTCAATTGTTTAATGGTAACAAAAATGATTGTTCAACAACAAGTATAGTAACAAATAACCAATAATATGTAAACATTCACATCTTGTAAAATATATAATTATGTCCATATTTATATTTCAACACTTATTTATCAGACTTTCAAACAATGTGAATAATGTGAAATGTGAACATTCACACTGATTGGCAAAACAATACAAACAATCACAGCAATAGAATTAGAAATCAAAAAAAAAAAAACTCAATAACCCACATCTTCATCTTCATCTTCATCTTCATCATTATCACTATCATTAACAATCTATGCAATTTCACCATTTCACCAATCCAAATCAAACCAAACCCACATTTGAAGAATATGTTTATAACAAAATTGACTGAATATAAAAAGAGTTTCGACTTATAACAATGGAAAAACATAGAGTTTCGAACATAGAGCAACAATGGACGAATACAGGATTTCAAACACAAAGTGAACAATGGAGGAATACAAAGTTTCATGGCAACAATAGAGGAACATAATATTATTTCATCATTATCTGTAAAGTTTCTAAACCCTACCAAATAGAGAGTTTCGAAACCCTAACACAATGAAACAATACCACAAATGTAAATGAAACTAATCAAAAAGAAAAACATGAATAATGCTAACTACCAAAATAGAGGTAGCAACAAAAAGGAAATGTGTATATCGTTTTTCTATGTAATACATATCAACAATAGACATAAGGGTATAATAGTCCAACAAACAATATAAATTAAGAAAAAATGGCCTCCTGAAATAAAAATACAAATACATGAGACTAATTAGGTTATAATTTTCCTTGGTGGACTTATTGGGTTAGAACACTTCTAAATGAGATTTATTAATAAAAAAAAACCCATATTTATTCTTTTCAATAAAATGTTTGACGACTTGAGAAGAAACGTATTTACACCTATATATTTAGTTTTTAATATTTTTTCTATTTTATTCATTTACTAAATATAAAAATTTAAAATTTAAATACTTATACCGCAACGTTTTAAAGCTCACCTCTCACCCAATAAAAGATAAAATACATCACATTACAAATTGGCCTTTAAAAACTTTGTTCACACTTATCTCAAGTTGTGAGAGAATCTTTTTTACCTAAGGTTGTGGGTTTGTGAGAGTTTCTCTATTAGAGTCTAGTTTATTTTATTTTATTTTATTTGGTGGCTCATGGTGCTAGACACCTTAACTTTTATGCTTTGCCTCTATGCCTTTGTATTGAGAATTTTTTTGCACATATATATATATATATATTTATTTATTTGTTACTGAAACTCTCACTTATCAAAGATAAATAAAACAATCAGACATGATTGAAGATGAGTAAGTATTAGCCCTCTAGACATCATTAAAATTGTACACCTTAGAAATACACTCTTTGAAATTTATTTAAAATATTAATTATTTTTTATAATTTTAAAATTGTATTTTATTCTTTAAAATTTTTAATCACACAACAATTAATCATTTCCATTACTTAACTCTATATTAAATCAATCAACAATTTTTAACAATGTCAATAATATATTTTAATTAACAATTATGATAATTTCATTATTATATATAGGGGGATAGTTAAAAATTTTATTTTTTTCCCTGTTAACTCTGTTAAATGACAAATCTAATAGGATGTATTTGTAGCTTTCACAATCACAATGAACAATCTATATTTTAAGCAAATTTCGTGAGCGTATTTGTAAATTATCCTTTACCACACTCCGTTTGGATTGAAGGAGTTGCTTAGAAAAGAAAAAAAAGAAATTGTGCAAACGAGTTTTTCTCATCTTTTTGATGATTAATAAGGTCAGAAATAAAAAGAAATGAAGAGAAAGACAAATCACTCCAAATTTAAGTTTTCTTTCTAACCAAAAGTTGTGAGATTATGTGAAAAATCAAAATTACTCTTTACAAAAGAAAAAAAAAATTAATACCTACGGGAAATTTTATGCTATATACCCCCTTTCTGTCTTTAGTTATGATCTATTGTGTTATGAACAATTTTCTGGTGTGCAATACACACCGTATGCAATCCTATCACAAAATTACTTAAGTTTCTCACTAAAATGCATAAAAGTAAACTTACACAAATTTGTGTTCAATTTACATATTTTTGTGAGATCACGTATGTAAATTTGTAAAAACTTACGTAATTTTGTGGTAGGGTTCTATACGGTGTGTCCCGAAGCATTACCCATGTGTTATTAGTTATGACATATTGTGATGCTGATTATGCCATTATTTTAATTATAATAGAAGAGTTATTTGGTTGTACCTCATGAGAAGTTTGGTTATAACTTTTTTTTATTTTAATTATGACTCCTATAGTATTAAGTTATACCATTTATAATAATCAAACTCACAAATAGCATAACTTGCATATAATAGACATCATTTTGAGGGTTTATACCATAGTATTTCCCAACACCTAAACTACCCCTCTAAATATAAATAAAATAAAAAATAAACATGTATCATCTTTTACTAATTGTCCATCCAATTAAAGAAAGCGAGAAATTATCATTAGTTTTTTATTTTTTATTTTTAAGAAACTCCAATCGTTTCTTTTGTTTTAAAATTATGGAGTTATTACTTTAAACTAATAAGAGCAGGTGTTTTGTTCATACAATTTGAAAATGTATGAACAAAATTGGGCCCAATTGTCACGGGAAATAACTGTATCACAAAATATATAATATCATTACAAATTGATATAATAAAAAATATCGTAATCAAGTTATAAACTTTTGCAATATCAATAACAAAATTTTTAATATTTCATTACATCAATTTATAATAAAATTACCTATTTTATAATTGATATTATGAAATTTTATAATAAAATTACACAATTTCTTTAATAGAGTGCATATGGTATAGGATTTCCCAACTTTCAAACACCAAACTCGATGAAAAACAAGTTCCAATGCTACCTTTTGAACTACACGGCCCTCATGGCGGCTACTTTTGGTTTGAATTCCCATTTTAAAAAATAAATAAATAAAATAAAAATAGATATTTAATTACATCAATTTATATCAAAATTGTTCATTTTGTGATTGGTATTATAAAATTATATAATAAAATTATACATTTTTTTAATAGAGTGCATATTGTTGGGATCGGGGATCCCGCCCAAGACCTTATAGAAATTATAACAACCAGAAAAAACACACCCACACAGAAAGAGACACAATATTTAACGTAGTTCGGCAATAATGCCTACGTCCACGGGAGAGT
>JAPPVO010003969.1:0-36218 GCA_030407325.1 Camellia japonica | reverse complement strand
AAAAGAGAAGAAAAACAGAAAAATACAGCAAACAAAAAAAAAAGAAAAAAAAACACAAGAGGGATCTGTTGTTTGCTTTCTTTCTCGATGCGGCACCCACGGACTTCACTTACTCGGCTCCTCCGTCGCCGAGCTCTTCCTCTTTTTGTCATCAGCCTTCGAAGGCCCCACCTCAGTGTTTTCAACAAAAGAGTTTACTTTTCGCCGACCATCAAAGGAAAAATACGCCGGCACTCCGAACTGGTCTATACAAGTGGCCTGTCGTTTACCTCTTTACTCTCCATGGAGGTAGTCTTCCGTTTCAGTTCTTTCTTCTCTGCCTTCAGCATACAAATCTCCGCTCGTGCATCTTGTACATCTGCTGAAGCAGATTGAGTTGGGCATTAACCCGATGTAGCTCACTCGTCCTTGTTTGCAGACGGTGGAGACAGGTTAGTCACCGCGGCCACTGTTTCATACACGACTTCAGCGTGAGGTGGTTAGCATCAATATCAGTTTGAGCACCATCACTGCTCATTGTTAGGGTGGGAAGACTGGATGAGTGAGAGCAGGGCACTTGGCCCAGAGGAGCTTGATGGATCATTAAGATCCGGAAAGAGAGAGAAGGGCGAGACGAAGCCATGTGTAAGAGCAGAGAAGGCAGAAATGGCAGAAAAAGAAGGAGTCACAGAGGAATGGCAGAAAATAGATGAGGAAAATAGAAGAGGAAAAGAAGAAGGCGGAGGAAGATGGAAGAACAAGAAGAAGGTGGACGAAGCTGGAAGAGTAATGGAGAAGGAGAAGAAGAAGAGTAATGGAGAAGGAGAAGAAAAAAGAATGGTTAAGAAGAAGAAGAGATACGAAGGAGAAGAAGAAGACGAGAGAGAAAGACAAGAGAGGGAGAGGGTCGAGGCAGGCTTGCAAACCGAGGGGCTGCTTTTGTCGGCCAATCGACACAAAAGCAGAGCCACGTGTCAAACGCGGCAAGAGACGCGGAGAGTTGAATTGATATATGGTTATATTATATAGCTATGTAATATATATATTTGTTTGAACATTCGAGTCATAGATGTGGCTTAGGTTCAGTGGTTAGCCTAGTGGGTGAGGGTTTGGAGAGCCAAGCCTGAAGTCAGGGTTCGAACCCCACATCGAGTGTTTCTTTTCTTTTGTTTCGTTTTATGTATAAAATATGTCTTATATATTTGTTGAACATTTGAGTCACAGTGTGGCTTGGGTTCAGTGGTTGGCCTAGTGAGTGAAGGGTTGAGAGGCTGAGCCTGAGGTCGGGGTTCGAACCCCACATCGAGTGTTTCTTTTGTTTTGCTTTTGGTTTTATGTATTGATGTCTTGTATAGTATATATATATATTTGTGTGTATATTTTGTCACAAGAGTGGCGTGGTTCAGTGGTCGAAGACTTGAAGACCAGGCCTGAGGTCAGGGGTTCGAAACCCCGTATCCCATGCCCATCCATTTTGTGATTTTCCTTTCTTTTTTTGTGTGTTTTGCATACGTGTCTCGTATATGTATATATATTTGTTTATATATTTTGTCACAAGAGTGGCGTGGCTCAGTGGTTGAGGACTCGGAGGCCAGGCCTGAGGTCAGGGGTTCGAAACCCTGTATCACATGTCCATTCATTTTATGATTTTCCTTTCTTTTTTGTGTGTTTTGCATACGTGTCTCGTATATGTATATATATATATTTCTTTGCCTATTTTGTCACAAGAGTGGCGTGGTTCAGTGGTTGAAGACTTGAAGACCAGGCCTGAGGTCAGGGGTTCGAAACCCCGTATCCCATGTCTATCCATTTTGAGATTTTCCTTTCTTCTTTTTGCGTGTTTTGCGTACGTGTGCTGACGTCAGCAAACGGGATATGCCTTCTCAGTAACGGTATCTACCCGCTGACGGTTGCAAACGGAATATTCTCCATCTGTGTATATATACTGTATATGTTATATGTTTGTGTCGTATATACCTGTATATATCCGTATATGTTTGTGTATAGGTCCGTATATGTCTGTGTCGTATATACCTGTAGCTATACTGTATATGTTATATGTCTGTGTCGTATATACTTGTATGTATACTGTATATGCTTGTGTATAGGGTCGTATATGTTTGTGTCGTATACACCTGTATATATATATCTGAGTATATGTCTGTATTCTGTATGTACATATCTGTGTACATTTATAATAAATATCTGTGTATTATCCTGCCTGTGTTTGCAATGAGTTCCTAGGAGACCAACTGCGACGGTGGAAACTAGAGTTCGAATGGCGATGCCTAGAACGCAAAAGGTTCGGGATTTCGAGACTAAAGTCTGGTTTAAATACCCAGAGGTGCATCCAGGGGTGCATCCTCGGCTTGAAATCTGTATGGCAGCCCCATAGGTTGAGGTAGCTTATATGCGCCTCAACTCTGGAAACTGAACCAACCTAGTCCGTCACCCCGTTGGAGAATAGGGAAAGTTGTGAATATACTCAGGAAGAAAATGGGCATTTGTGACTTCTACATGTAGAGCTTACCCCTTGTTAAAAAAACCAAAAAAAAAAAAGAAAAGAAATACAAATAAAAAAAAAAAAAAAACAAGCCCAGAAAAATCAAGAAGAAAAGGGCTATTTCTGACTTCTATATGTAGAGATTACCCTTTGTCAGCAAAAAAAAAAAAAAAAATCATTCATCTTCTTCCTCTCGCGTAAGACGCGTTTGGAAAGCAAATCCCTCCTCTCGCCTAACACGCGTTTGGAAAGCAAATTCCTCCTCTCGCCTACACGCGTTTGGAAAGCAAAATCCCTCCTCTCGCCTAACACGCGTTTGGAAAGCAAATCCCTCCTCTCGCAAACACGCGTTTGGAAAGCAAATTCCTCCTCTCGCCTAACACGCGTTTGGAAAGCAAATTCCTCCTCTCGCCTAACACGCGTTTGGAAAGCAAATCCTCCTCTCGCCTAACACGCGTTTGGAAAGCAAATCCTCCTCTCGCCTAACACGCGTTTGGAAAGCAAATCCCTCCTCTCGCCTAACACGCGTTTGGAAAGCAAATCCCTCCTCTCGCCTAACACGCGTTTGGAAAGCAAAATTCCTCCTCTCGCCTAACACGCGTTTGGAAAGCAAATCCCTCCTCTCGCCTAACACGCGTTTGGAAAGCAAATTCCTCCTCTCGCCTAACCGCCGTTTGGAAAGCAAATCCCTCCTCTCGCCTAACACGCGTTTGGAAAGCAAATCCCTCCTCTCGCCTAACACGCGTTTGGAAAGCAAATTCTCCTCTCGCCTAACACGCGTTGGAAAGCAAAATCCCTCCTCTCGCCTAACACGCGTTTGGAAAGCAAATCCCTCCTCTCGCCTAACACGCGTTTGGAAAGCAATCCCTCCTCTCGCCTAACACGCGTTTGGAAAGCAAATTCCTCCTCTCGCCTAACACGCGTTTGGAAAGCAAATCCCTCCTCTCGCCTAACACGCGTTTGGAAAGCAAATCCTCCTCTCGCTAACACGCGTTGGAAAGCAAATTCCTCCTCTCGCCTAACACGCGTTTGGAAAGCAAATTCCTCCTCTCGCCTAACACGCGTTTGGAAAGCAAATTCCTCCTCTCGCCTAACACGCGTTTGGAAAGCAAATCCCTCCTCTCGCCTAACACGCGTTTGGAAAGCAAATCCTCCTCTCGCCTAACACGCGTTTGGAAAGCAAATCCCTCCTCTCGCCTAACACGCGTTTGGAAAGCAAATTCCTCCTCTCGCCTAACACGCGTTTGGAAAGCAAATGCCTCCTCTCGCCTAACACGCGTTTGGAAAGCAAATCCCTCCTCTCGCCTAACACGCGTTTGGAAAGCAAATCCCTCCTCTCGCCTAACACGCGTTTGGAAAGCAAATCCTCCTCTCGCCTAACACGCGTTTGGAAAGCAAATTCCTCCTCGCCTAACACGCGTTTGGAAAGCAAATTCCTCTCGCTAACACGCGTTTGGAAAGCAAATCCTCCTCTCGCCTAACACGCGTTTGGAAAGCAAATCCCTTCTCTCGCCTAACACGCGTTTGAAAGCAAATCCCTCCTCTCGCCTAAACGCGTTTGGAAAGCAAATCCCTCCTCTCGCCTAACACGCGTTTGGAAGCAAATTCCTCCTCGCCTAACACGCGTTTGGAAAGCAAAACCCTCTCTCGCCTAACACGCATTTGGAAAGCAAAATCCTCCTCTCGCCTAACACGCGTTTGGAAAGCAAATCCCTCCTCTCGCCTAACACGCGTTTGGAAAGCAAATCCCTCCTCTCGCCTAACACGCGTTTGGAAAGCAATTCCTCCTCTCGCCTAACACGCGTTTGGAAACCAAATCCCTCCTCTCGCGTAAGACGCGTTTGGAAAGAAAATCCCTCCTCTCGCCTAAACGCGTTTGGAAAGCAAATTCCTCCTCTCGCCTAACACGCGTTTGGAAAGCAAATTCCTCCTCTCGCCTAACACGCGTTTGGAAAGCAAATCCCTCCTCTCGCCTAACACGCGTTTGGAAAGCAAATCCCTCTCGCCTAACACGCGTTTGGAAAACAAATCCCTCCTCTCGCCTAACACGCGTTTGGAAAGCAAATTCCTCCTCTCGCCTAACACGCGTTTGGAAAGCAAATTCCTCCTCTCGCCTAACACGCGTTTGGAAAGCAAATCTCTCCTCTCGCCTAACACGCGTTTGGAAAGCAAATCCCTCCTCTCGCCTAACACGCGTTTGGAAAGCAAATTCCTCCTCTCGCCTAACACGCGTTTGGAAAGCAAATTCCTCCTCTCGCCTAACACGCGTTTGGAAAGCAAATTCCTCCTCTCGTTTAACACGCGTTTGGAAAGCAAATCCCTCCTCTCGCCTAACACGCGTTTGGAAAGCAAATCCCTCCTCTCGCCTAACACGCGTTTGGAAAGCAAATCCCTCCTCTCGCCTAACACGCGTTTGGAAAGCAAATTCCTCCTCTCGCCTAACACGCGTTTGGAAAGCAAAATCCCTCCTCTCGCCTAACACGCGTTTGGAAAGCAAAATCCCTCCTCTCGCCTAACACGCGTTTGGAAAGCAAAATCCCTCCTCTCGCCTAACACGCGTTTGGAAAGCAAATCCCTCCTCTCGTCTAACACGCGTTTGGAAAGCAAAATCCCTCCTCTCGCCTAACACGCGTTTGGAAAGCAAAATCCCTCCTCTCGCCTAACACGCGTTTGGAAAGCAAAATCCCTCCTCTCGCCTAACACGCGTTTGGAAAGCAAATCCCTCCTCTCGCCTAACACGCGTTTGGAAAGCAAAATCCCTCCTCTCGCCTAATACGCGTTTGGAAAGCAAAATCCCTCCTCTCGCCTAACACGCGTTTGGAGAGCAAAATCCCTCCTCTCGCCTCGCCTAACACGCGTTTGGAAAGCAAAATCCCTCATCTCGCCTAACACGCGTTTGGAAAGCAAATCCCTCCTCTCGCCTAACACGCGTTTGGAAAGCAAAATCCTCCTCTCGCTAACACGCGTTTGGAAAGCAAAATCCCTCCTCTCGCCTAACACGCGTTTGGAAAGCAATCCCTCCTCTCGCCTAACACGCGTTTGGAAAGCAATTCCTCCTCTCGCCTAACACGCGTTTGGAAAGCAAAATCCCTCCTCTCGCGTAACACGCGTTTGGAAAAAAATCCCTCCTCTCGCCTAACACGCGTTTGGAAAGCAAATCCTCCTCTCGCCTAACACGCGTTTGGAAAGCAAATCTCTCCTCTCGCCTAACACGCGTTTGGAAAGCAAATCCCTCCTCTCGCCTAACACGCGTTTGGAAAGCAAATCCCTCCTCTCGCCTAACACGCGTTTGGAAAGCAAATTCTCCTCTCGCCTAACACGCGTTTGGAAAGCAAATCCCTCCTCTCGCCTAACACGCGTTTGGAAAGCAAAATCCCTCCTCTCGCCTAACACGCGTTTGGAAAGCAAAATCCCTCCTCTCGCCTAACACGCGTTTGGAAAGCAAATCCCTCCTCTCGCCTAACACGCGTTTGGAAAGCAATTCCTCCTCTCGCCTAACACGCGTTTGGAAAGCAAAATCCCTCCTCTCGCGTAAGACGCGTTTGGAAAGAAAATCCCTCCTCTCGCCTAACACGCGTTTGGAAAGCAAATTCCTCCTCTCGCCTAACACGCGTTTGGAAAGCAAATTCCTCCTCTCGCCTAACACGCGTTTGGAAACAAAAATCCCTCCTCTCGCCTAACACGCGTTTGGAAAGCAAATCCCTCCTCTCGCCTAACACGCGTTTGGAAAGCAAATCCCTCCTCTCGCCTAACACGCGTTTGGAAAGCAAATCCCTCCTCTCGCCTAACACGCGTTTGGAAAGCAAATCCCTCCTCTCGCCTAACACGCGTTTGGAAGCAAATCCCTCTCTCTCGCCTCGCCTAACACGCGTTTGGAAAGCAAATTTCTCCTCTCGCCTAACACGCGTTGGAAAGCAAATTCCTCCTCTCGCCTAACACGCGTTTGGAAAGCAAATTCCTCCTCTCGTTTAACACGCGTTGGAAAGCAAATCCCTCCTCTCGCCTAACACGCGTTTGGAAAGCAAATCCCTCCTCTCGCCTAACACGCGTTTGGAAAGCAAATTCCTCCTCTCGCCTAACACGCGTTTGGAAAGCAAAATCCCTCCTCTCGCCTAACACGCGTTTGGAAAGCAAAATCCCTCCTCTCGCCTAACACGCGTTTGGAAAGCAAATCCTCCTCTCGCCTAACACGCGTTTGGAAAGCAAATCCCTCCTCTCGCTAACACGCGTTTGGAAAGCAAAATCCCTCCTCTCGCCTAACACGCGTTTGGAAAGCAAAATCCCTCCTCTCGCCTAACACGCGTTTGGAAAGCAAATCCCTCCTCTCGTCTAACACGCGTTTGGAAAGCAAAATCCCTCCTCTCGCGTAATACGCGTTTGGAAAGCAAAATCCCTCCTCTCGCCTAACACGCGTTTGGAGAGCAAAATCCCTCTTCTCGCCTCGCCTAACACGCGTTTGGAAAGCAAAATCCCTCCTCTCGCCTAACACGCGTTTGGAAAGCAAATCCCTCCTCTCGCGTAACACGCGTTTGGAAAGCAAAATCCCTCCTCTCGCCTAACACGCGTTTGGAAAGCAAAATCCCTCCTCTCGCCTAACACGCGTTTGGAAAGCAAATCCCTCCTCTCGCCTAACACGCGTTTGGAAAGCAATTCCTCCTCTCGCCTAACACGCGTTTGGAAAGCAAAATCCGTCCTCTCGCGTAAGACGCGTTTGGAAAGAAAATCCCTCCTCTCGCCTAACACGCGTTTGGAAAGCAAATTCCTCCTCTCGCCTAACACGCGTTTGGAAAGCAAATCCCTCCTCTCGCCTAACACGCGTTTGGAAAGCAAATCCTCCTCTCGCCTAACACGCGTTTGGAAAGCAAATTCCTCCTCTCGCCTAACACGCGTTTGGAAAGCAAATCCCTCCTCTCGCCTAACACGCGTTTGGAAAGCAAATCCCTCCTCTCGCCTAACACGCGTTTGGAAAGCAAATTCCTCCTCTCGCCTAACACGCGTTTGGAAAGCAAATTCCTCCTCTCGCCTAACACGCGTTTGGAAAGCAAATCCCTCCTCTCGCCTAACACGCGTTTGGAAAGCAAATCCCTCCTCTCGCCTAACACGCGTTTGGAAAGCAAATCCCTCCTCTCGCCTAACACGCGTTTAGAAAGCAAATTCCTCCTCTCGTAACACGCGTTTGTAAAGCAAATCCTCCTCACGCCTAACACGCGTTTGGAAAGCAATTCCCTCCTCTCGCCTAAAACGCGTTTGGCAAGCAAATTCCTCCTCTCGCGTAAAACGCGTTTGGAAAGCAAATCCCTCCTCTCGCGTAACACGCGTTTGGAAAGCAAATTCCTCCTCTCGCCTAACACGCGTTTGGAAAGCAAATCCCTCCTCTCGCCTAACACGCGTTTGGAAAGCAAATCCCTCCTCTCGCCTAACACGCGTTTGGAAAGCAAATCCCTCCTCTCGCCTAACACGCGTTTGGAAAGCAAATTCCTCCTCTCGCCTAACACGCGTTTGGAAAGCAAATTCCTCCTCTCGCCTAACACGCGTTTGGAAAGCAAATTCCTCCTCTCGCCTAACACGCGTTTGGAAAGCAAATCCCTCCTCTCGCCTAACACGCGTTTGGAAAGCAAATCCCTCCTCTCGCCTAACACGCGTTTGGAAAGCAAATTCCTCCTCTCGCCTAACACGCGTTTGGAAAGCAAATTCCTCCTCTCGCCTAACACGCGTTTGGAAAGCAAATCCCTCCTCTCGCCTAACACGCGTTTGGAAAGCAATTCCCTCCTCTCGCCTAACACGCGTTTGGAAAGCAAATCCCTCCTCTCGCGTAAAACGCGTTTGGAAAGCAAATCCCTCCTCTCGCCTAACACGCGTTTGGAAAGCAAATCCCTCCTCTCGCCTAACACGCGTTTGGAAAGCAAATTCCTCCTCTCGCCTAACACGCGTTTGGAAAGCAAATCCCTCCTCTCGCCTAACACGCGTTTGGAAAGCAAATTCCTCCTCTCGCGTAAAACGCGTTTGGAAAGCAAATCTCTCCTCTCGCCTAACACGCGTTTGGAAAGCAAATTCCTCCTCTCGCGTAAAACACGTTTGGAAAGCCAATCCCTCCTCTCGCCTAACACGCGTTTGGAAAGGAAAATCCCTCCTCTCGCCTAACACGCGTTTGGAAAGCAAATCCCTCCTCTCGCCTAACACGCGTTTGGAAAGCAAATCCCTCCTCTCGCCTAACACGCGTTTGGAAAGCAAATCCCTCATCTCAAATACTCCTCTCGCGTGAGACGTCACGCGTTTGGATCTCAAATACTCCTCTCGCGTAAGACGCGTTTGGATCTTAAGTTCACAAACTCCTCTCGCGTAAGACGCGTTTGGATCTCAAGTTCACATTCCCCTTTCGCGAAAAGACGCGTTAGGACCATTTCAAATCCATCGCACTGATTTGTGCACCACACTCGTACTATCTTATACATTTCCTTTGGTGTTTGTCGTGCCCGAACGACTTCAATGGTCTAGGAGACCTTAAATCCTCTGAAGGTGCAATTCCTTTGGTGTTTGTCGTGCCCGAACGACTTTGGGTGGTCTGGTATAGCCATCTGCCTGTGATTGCAATGAGTTCCTAGGAGACCAACTGCGACGGTGAAAACTAGAGTTCGAATGGCGATGCCTAGAACGCAAAAGGTTCGGGATTTCCGAGACTAAAGTCTGGTTTAAATACCCAGAGGTGCATCCAGGGGTGCATTCTCGGCTTGAAATCTGTATGGTAGCCCCATAGGTTGAGATAGCTTATATGCGTCTCAATTCTGGATACTGAATCAACCTAGTCTGTCACCCCGTTGGAGAATAGGGAAAATTGTAAATATGATCAGAAAAGTGGCATCCATGGCCACCCAAATCGGTTAACAACAGCAGGTGCGCCTGTCTGTTCACACCACCCAAATCGGTTAAAAACATCAGGTGCGCCTGTTGTTACACCATCTTTCCTCTTTTCGCGTGACACGCGTTAGGATGTTGATTTCTCTTGGTTGAGGTCTTCCCTCTCTTGCATAATCATGAATTTTCAAACAAACCGGCTCCGCGAAGCGTGTAAGTCCAACTTTCAAACTGCATTTTGAGCATATCATTTGCATTCTGCCCCTGAACTACGCTGGTTTGATTCCTTGCAAAGGGATACGTAGGCAACCTTCGGGTTCAACCACTTGCATTACATCTGGTTTGTACATACATTGCATTTTGTGTGATTGCCCAAGTCTTACGGCCTTGTCAAAAAGGTTATCTTCTGGCTTTGACATTCACTCACGTCATTTCATGACTTTGAGCTCTGTCAAAGAGGGGCAACTGTAGACACCCCATTTTGACTAGTCCTAAGACTTGGGCATTTTATTTTGACCACCCTCATCAGAAAAATCAAATTGAAATTTTAATTCCGAAACTCACCCATTTTGGTCAAATCAAAATATTTTTATTTGAATTTATAATTTTGTATAATTTTATATAATTTTGTGTGTTTATACAAATTTTTAGGTGTGTTTATATAACATGTGATATTTGATAAAAAATAATAAAAACAAAAAAACAAGAAAAGAAAAGAATAAAAGAATAAAAAAAATAGAAAATAAAGAATGGGGCGGTGGCTTTATGGATGGTGGTGGAGGATGAGTTGCAAAAGAGAGATGAGAGATATAAGAATGATGGAGTGAGTGCTCTAAAAAGAAAGGGAGTGGGTAGCATTTTGATGATAAAAAGAGGACACCCACTCACCAAGAAAGATATATACACGGCACAGGAGCTGAGTGGAGGGAGGGAGATGAACCCACTCACACCCGTGGAGAGATATACCAACCTCTCTCTCTGAGGGGGAAAAGGGATCACAACTTCGATTCAGACACACACATTGACACCCCCCACAGGCACACGGGTTGATAGGTGCTGCACCAGCATCACAGCACACACGGGAGGAGAGATCACACAGCCACACACATCTCTCCCTCTCTCTCTCTCGGCTTGAGGAGAGGGGGGGGGGGGGGGGAGAAGACACACCATTGATACAACACATACACAGCAGCAGCCCACACACCATGCACACACACACACGGTTTTTCAGAGAGAAGAGCACTGAGGGAGAGAAGGGTGGAAGATCATCATCACCACCGACTTCTTAGGCGGCTTCCCTCCATCACCCTCTCGGCATCGAGCCACCACCACGGCTCCACCTCTCACTCATCTCCGCCACTTCCATTGTCTCACCAAGGCCACCGATCCTCACCCACTCTCACACACCCCTCACGGCATACACCCAGCTGATACACCATCACACTCATGCACACGGACACCTCCCATGCACACACCACACCATTGATACACATTCATACACCCACACACTACACATGCACACACGGCAAACCAACCCAGCAGCTCACCCATACACCCACTCCTCACCCATGCACACACCTCTCTCATCACCCACGGCACCAAGCACTTAGCTTCACAAACCCACACACCTGCATACACGGCAAACCAACCCAGCAGCACACCATGCCATCTCACACACACGCACACTCATACACCACTCTCACCAAACCACCACTGCCACCACATGACACAGAGACACACCACCTGAGTCAAGCTCACACACACACCCAGCCCACAGCAGCAGCACACACTCAACAAACACTCTCACAGACACCACCCATGCACACGCCAAACCCAGCAGCACACTCACACACACATCTATCTCTCTCTCTCTCTCTCTCTCTCTCTCTCTCTCTCAATTTAGTTAAATTAATTAATTAGTTAATTAGAATTTTATAATTAATTAAATAGTGTAAATTAATTATTTAGTTCCAATCTGTAGTAAGTAGGTAAAATGGTTAATTAGTAGTTATTTACTTAGATTAGTTATTTCATTAGTTAATTCATGTTGTAATTACTTTAGTTAATTAATTTAATTAGTTACAAGTGTAATAAGTAGGTAGATTAGTTTATAATTAATTAAATTAGTTAGTTATTTTAATTGGTTATTTACTTAGATTAGTTATTTAATTGGTTATTTAATTAGTTTATAATCTCTCTCTCTCTGCAGCACACACGGGTTGCTCTCTCTCTTTGAGGGGGGCACCCACTCAATCTCTCTCTCTCTCTCTTGACAGGTACAACTCCGAAGTTACGAAGAGATAGTCACTCTTTCTCTCTCTACACTCTCAGGAAATTTGCACATCATCCAATAGTGATTTCCCTATAAGCCATGCTAGTCAGATTTCAAATCCATTCCTTGATTTGCCGCTTGAATCTGGAAAATGTGAATCATATGATGTTGCGAAACCCGGGACATGCGAACATGAGTGACATGTGCCAGTGATGAAGTTGTTTATTTTATTTTTATTTTGAGTGTTGTGAGGTTTTATTTTATTTTATTTTATTTTCTTCTCTCCTCTCTCCCTCATTCGGATCTGTAATAATTACTTCATTCGGACCCTCCTGCGTGAGGGCGTATTACTTCATTCGGACCCTCCTGCGCGAGGGCAGACAAATTTGTAATAAGTGTGCGTGTGTGTGTGCATGTCTTCCAACCCCACGTCTTTCTCCCTTTTATTTATCAGCTTATGATGGTTAGTTTAGAGGCATCATGTTTAATTTAGCATACTCATGTTTGCATCCACTTGTATTGCATGCACCAAGGCTCGGTTCATCATTCAATTCGCATTGTCGTTTCAATACTTCTCTGAATACATGCTTAGACCACATGCGATCAAATCATCTCATATGCCATATTAGTAGCCGAGTCTAGTAAATTGCATATCACATGTGTTGTATAGTTAGGAATCATGCATATTTTCTAACTTTGTTTTGTAGCTTGTTCGCGGGACGTCGGTAAATATGTGAGTTGTTATGCTTTAGCATCCCGCTTGTACATACTTTTCTTATTATGTTTAGCATCCTACCATGAGGCTAATTGCTTAAATGATAAACTGTTTGAATGCCTGTGGATGAAGGCTTGTTGCTTAAATTGGAATGATTCAACGAATGTATGTTTTAAGATTCACAAACCTAGCAAACTAAGCCCACCTAAGGGTGGCAAATGAAGCCCACCTAAGGGTGGCAAATTCAAACCTTTTTCGAGAAACAAACATGAAATTGAATTGTTCCAATTTGAGCAAACTAGTCTATACCTTGTATGCTTCACATAATAAATTTTAGGATTTATTAAATAATCAGAATAAGAACATATACTGTACATAAAAACCACATCATGATTAGTAGAGGCCGATCTTTGATCGGGTGAGTGGGGTGTTCAATTATTGACCTTCCCCTCTCATACCTAAGTTCCCGAACCAAGACACTTTGGTAACGACGAACTAATGGCCTTTGGCACGAGTCACGGGTTTCCTAAATTTCCCATAAATATTTAGGTGGCGACTCTGAAATCTGGCAAAGCAGTCCATTTTTAGCATTTGATTCAAACATCGATTTTCCAAAAACGATTGCCGGATTTGGACTCTTTTTGTGTTTCCACTGTTTCACATTGCACTTGTGAAATCAGATTCAGAACCAACACACAAGTGGAGTCCGAACTGTAAGGGCTATTTCATTCTTCCGAAAGGGGGCGCGAAAAGCCGAGCTACAGAGGGATAAGAGGCCGGTTGGCTACCATAGGTGGCCGGTCAGCCACTGATGGTGGCTGTCGGCCATTGCTGGTTCACACTTCCATACTACAACAGAGAACAAAACAGAGCAAAACAATGTATTCTCACAAGTTTTTTGTACTGTTTACCCTCATTATCATCACACAAGCTCAAAGGAGAGAAACTCTTGGCCCTCAAACCATCAATTAAGCAATTTCCATGCATGATGACTAAGGGACCAAGTTTGTACAAGTTCAATAAATGCACAACAAGACCAAAATGACCACCACCATATCATGCATGATCAAGGGCAATGGTGACCAAGCAAAATGACACATTTCATCACTTTGAGTACGAAATGTTCCATTTTCCTTGTGTTCAAATTAACGTCTGATTTGAACACATGCAATGCAACACAAAGAATGCTTATCTTGCACACTTTTACTTGCCAATTTTGTTTACTCATTTTAATTACCAAACCATTCATTAATCAATTAAGTCCATTGGTGATTGTCCTCTAATGAAAAGAGGGCTCAAACCACAACTTGCTTTGGGCATGAAAGAGGCATTACATTGTTGGTAATGAATCCCCTAAGGGATTAAACAATTAGGTGTAACACCTCAATTTCACACTTAGGCAAACAAGTGGTTTGAAACCACTTTCAAAGCAAATCAAAAGTAAAGAATTGAGGGGGATTGCAGAGGTGATTAAGTGCTGGAAATGAATGATAAAAGCACTAAAACATGCAACCAACTCACACCAATGCCAGTTAAAGCCTTAAAACACTAAGCTAGTGAAGGAATTAATACTACAACTATGCCATGCAAGGCTCAAATGAAACAGATGACCAAAAATAGAGAGAAAACAGCCCTAAATATGGTCTAAAGCATGCTGGACTAAAGACACAAAAAGTCAAAACATTAAGCTAATGCATGGGGTTACACTACAACTATGCAAAACAAGACTCAAACAAACTAACCTGCCCAAAACAGAGCTAAAATAGGTAATTTCAGAGGCTAAGAAATGTAGGACTTGAGCTAAGTTAAGCTAAAAAAACATGCTAACATGTGAAGCTAACTACGCATGCAAACAAGACACAAGGAGGAGAGGCTAACCCCTCCAATTTTGGACTTCAAAATGAGTTTTTCACCACTGAAAAACCTCTAACATTCAGTGGTTAAGAGGCCCAAAAAAGTTGATTTGAAAGTGATGAATAAAGGCACAAAAGCTTAGCAAACTAGTAAGCAAGAATAGTGGACCACCCCTAATTAAAAGAAAGGCTCAAACCATCACTTTTAAGTCACAAAAATGGAGGTTTTTTTGGGTTCAAAACCAGCCTCAAAACAGTTTAAATAGATGGCAAAACAAGTATACTAAACAAGTGAATAAAGCAAAGAAACTACCTCTTGAAGCAAAGAGCAACTCTAGGCACAAATCCAAGCTAAAACCACTTGCTAGAGCTCAAAACAAGTATCAAGGAACCTCAGCTCAAAGAGAAGTAACTTTGATCAAGGTAATGTATGTAAAAGTGTAGAGAAAGCTAGCTACAAAGCACAAAATTGTAAGAGAGAGAGAGAAATCTAGAGAGAGAGAGAATTTTGTTCCAAAATTGCTAACCTCTCAAAATGGGGGAGGAACCCTCATATTTATAGAAAAACACTCTATAAGCTTAAAAACACTCTATAACCACCACACATGTGTAGGGAGATGCAGCTCATTGTGCTAACAGCTGGCACAACTGTCAACAAATATCTAGAAAAAGGCATTGGTGGCTGTCGGCCACACCACTAGCCAACAAGAAAAATCCATGGCCGACAGCCTGTGGTGGTGGCCGACAAGTCACCAAGAGTTCTAGGCAAGAAAAACCAAGGTTTTGGTCCAAAACAAGGCACAAAATAGATAAGGTTTCAAGGTTCAAAGGCAGGGCACTCCACCGAGGACTTCGAGCACTCCAAACGAACACAAACAAACATAATCATCGAGTGCACAAGCGATGACATCCAAGTCTTGAGGATGGTAAAAAATGGGGTGTTTACAACGGTGATCGCCATGGGTGTAGATCTGGCGGCACTAGTGTTTAATGTTCATTATTGGAATTAAGGGTAGAGAAATTGATAAAGAAGGGTATGGAGATTGGAGGCAACGCGAGAGATAGAAGAAGGGCACAGATATTGGAGGCAACGCGAGAGGAGACGGACATTATGAGCAATGGAGGTAGAGGTTAGGGTGGTAGAGGTAGTAAAGCTTAGAGTTTTGGTTTAAGAGATGTTGGTTTTTAGGGTTTGAGTTTGGAGAGAGAGAGAGAGAGAGATTGTGTATTGATTTTTTATTTTGGGTTTGGGTTTTGGTTTGTGGTTTTTGGGTTTGGGTTTGGATGTTGGGTTATGTATTATAAATTGTTTTTTTGTCACTTGGCATTTTTTGTTTAGATTTGGATGGAAGTTAGGACTTAGAGTAAATTGGGAAAAAAATAAACTTAAAGGGCCAAATTAGGAAAACACCCAAACTTAAAAGGGGCAAAGTATAATTTACCCTTAAAATAATTAAAAAAAAATTACTACAAGTTGTTCTATTATTATTTTTATTTTTTTATACGTCATTTTGTAAAAGTTAAAAAAGTACGTGAAAATAGTAAATTTTCAATCGAGATCGTGTTCTTGAATTAGTGTTGTACATCATTTATTACATATGTGATGTTCTGAGTAAGGAGGGACCGCTTGAGCGATGGAAGTACTGCTCAAGCGATGAAAGGGGGTCATTCAGTATCTCGTATGCAAGTTTGAAATTTTGATAATGAGGCTTTTTCGCTTGAGTGGTTCTTGCTTTCACACCACTCGAGCGGTGGATTGACCGCTTAAGCGGTCTATTTGGGGTCAGCCAGTTAAAAATCACTATTTGCTATACTTTTCTTAACCTTTTCTTTTCTCATTCTCTCTCTCTCTCTCTCTCTCTCTCTCTCTCTCTCTTCTCTTGTCCGAAAAACCCTTGCTTCAAACTCTTGATTTCACTCATTTCCACTAAAGATTCACCTTAGATCATGCAAGAAAAGCGAAGAGGATGTGAAAATTATCCATTTTACCGATAGATTTCTTGTTGGGTTCTCATCCTTTAGCACTTTTCCTTGAGGTAAGGGTATTCTAAACCTAGTATGTCTATGAGTTGAGATGGATACATGGTATTTTCTTAGTTATACATATGTATGAGATGTTTATGTTGTATTATATGGATTTGATGCATAAAAAGGGGTTTCACCCAAATTTTTGGAAAGATTTGGAATAACTCTTGAGGATATGAGTGTTGATGAGAAAATTTTACTTTGGAAATATAGATGGGGAAAAGCCCCAATTTTATTCAAGCCCTAGTTTTGAATTTTGCCATAAAGATGAAATTTTGTTCAATTGGACCTTGGGTCATGAAATCAAGTTGATGCTTAGTTGCAATATGTATAAATATTGCTTTTCAAATTGTTTTGGAAATTTATGTTGAAATGAAGGAAATTCGATGTTGTCGAAAATGTGGATGCTAGAAATCTTTGATTATTGGCTATGATAATCATTTAATGAAGCATTGAATGAACCATAGGTAAATTGACACATTTACAAACTCATGCATCATGTTGCATTCTTCATGATTTTGGTTCCATGATTATTAAAATCTTTTGGATACTTAGAATTGTTGAAAGGGCGTAAATAACATGTGAGTTTGGGTAGTGAGTTAGGTTTGAAAATGTGATGAGTATTGTATTGGTGCCCGCGTGAGGAGTTAATGTGCCCAATTGCCCTATGTTAAGCTTATCGCTGGACAAATGTGAGAAACTATTTTTGGGTGTCCATTGGCCCTGTCGTTTTTAGAGTCGGCGAATGTGGAAAAAGGAAAAAAAGGTTTTTGAGTGCCTATTGCCCCGCCGTTTCTAGAGTCGGCAAATGTGGGGATATTTTTTGTATAAATATATATATATATATATATATGTATGATGGTTTGTGACTCTTACTTGAAATGTCATTGCGTATTTACCAGCCAATTGTTGAATATGAAGTTTTGAACAAAAGTTGTGCATTGACCATCATTGTTTTCAAAAGAGAAAAACTTGGATTTTTTTTCTTGGCATGTGCATAGCATGATCATATGTATTTCAATCATGTATATTGTTGGCACCGTAAATTCACAATTTTTATTATTTATATAATTGCGGGACATGTGACATCCTCTTACTCATTTAGAGGTTATGATAAGTTATGAAATGAGAAAAGATGATAGAGAATAAAGTGGAGAACATGGAGCATGAATTGGAGGTTAAAGGAAGTTATGAAGACATGGAGGGATATGTGGTATTGTGGAAATGAAGATGGAAGAGTGGGTAGTTTTAGGTGGTTATTGGGTAGTTATTACTGGAAGTTTTTTCCTACAAATATTTGCCTATAAATAACCATTCATGGCTACATTGTAATGATCAAAAAACTCAAATCAAAGGCAATTGATTTATATTTTTCTTGTCATTTATATTTCTTACATTTTATTTTACGTACTTCATTTTTGAAGCATTTATTTTCAGCATTCCTTTTCAAAGCATAGGAGTAGAGGTAAGTAATTATTTCTTTGATTGTTCACTCAATCATCTTTCTTCGTCTCCCTCTTTCTTCTTTTAATTTTTCTTTTCTCTACACTTGGCAATTTTGAAGTCCTTTTTGTTGAGGCAAAAGAACCGTCAACGCAATCGCTTGATAATTGGCTTGAATTTAATCTGTAAGGATTTTTCAATCCTTGCTGGCACGCTCGCATTTATGATATTTTCCTTCGTAAGAAAAATAAGCCAACAATTTTTGGCACGTCTAGTGGGACATCAAGTGTAAGAAATGAAAAATGAATTAGATTTGTCCATTTCAAATAACCTAGATGAAATCTATTGGCATAAACAAAAAATTTTGAAGCTTCAAGAAGAGATCCATTTTCTTGATGAAATAAACTTTCATCCCTTACAATATTATTTGGTGGAAGAAACAAGACACTATTTAATTGGAGAAATTCATCAACTTGACATGGAAATTCGCCAATGGAATGATGAGTTTTCAACTCTCACTACCAAATCTTTAACTGACACTTTAATGGCCGGAATTGGTGAATTTTTTCAGAATTTTTCCATGGTTAAAAATAGCAAAAGCAAAGAGTTGATTTCATCAATGACTCGGGGTGTTCAAGAGCCCGTTTTTAAAGAACCAAATTATGAAATTAACATAACGAAAGAGCATGTTCTTGAGCCAAATTTGGCTAAGAATGATATTCCATGTATGGCTCGGGGGGTCCAAAAACCAATTTTTAGAGAGCCAAGTCATGAAAATAACATATCTATGGGTGATTTTCATAAGCCATTAATGGCTAACATGGAAAAACAACCCACTTTGCCAAATAATTATGAAAATCAATTCGGTGAAAGTTATGTTTTTAAAACAAACATCGTCAAGAATAATGAACAAGCCACTGTTCATGAATTCAAAATTTTTGACATTTTTCAAAGTATCAAAAAGTATGAATTTTCATGGTCACACTATACCATGACTTTTGTTGTTCGAAATCCATTTTGGATTTGTGGATCACATCAAACGTTGACTTTGATGGAATGGCTAACAATAATATTTCGTTATTGCAATATATTGGGCCAAAAATATAGTTATTAGTTGATCCATAGAACCATCACCATTTGGTTTTGTGATTTCCTTCGAAGCATGTCCCAAGATATTTCGAAGCATGTTATTCATTGAAATATCATTTTATAGCCATTAATGGCTAGTTAAAATGCCAAACTAATTTCATAGTAATCCAACTCTTTGGATTTGGTTCGAAGAGATGTCGTGAGCACTTTGGAAGGACGACTTTGATCCTTTAGTAACATATGTGACTTTTGAAGGGTGGTTTTGTCATCAATAAACACCTTCGAAATGTAACATGGGATGAGAAAACTTTCAAAATGTGTACCTCCCTTTAAATATATGTAAAATGACAATTAATTAATTGTCGAAGAATGCCTATTTTTGGCATGATAATTAGTGGCTTTACTGATAACCATTTTTATAGCCATTTGTTACATGAAAATGTAACTAGTATTCTACAAAAGTTGGTTCAAAGAACAACGGTTTTGGTGTCTTCGGAGAATTAATAATTAGTTTGAAGCATAAAATTAATATTTTCATTAATTATGTGTGAACCAGAACATACAAAATTTGAATAACCACAATGTTGGCCAAAAGTTACTTCGAAAGCCCTTTTGCTATAATTTTGTAAGCTTAAAAGCACTCCGTCTTGCATCAACAATAGCTTCGAAGAAATAATATTGGTAATTGTGAACCTTCAATGTTGGCCAAAAGTTGCTTCGAAAGCCCTTTTTGCCATAATTTTGTAAGCTTCAAAGCACTCCATCTTGGATCAACAACAACTTCGAAGAAAAAATAGTGGCGGTTGTGAACCTTCGAAGCCGAGTATTTCCAAGGATGTAATTCGTCCTTTGTCGGCACTTTCGACCTTCAAAGGATTATTTTGGTCCTCTATACCACCTTCGAAGCTAGTTATTTAATTCGCATGTGTAACAATTTGCTAAGGTGAATCATTGGCTTTGCCTTAAAAATATGTGGTTATCCTTCGAAGTTTTTCTGCAATAATATCCCTTCAAGGCATATATATATATATATATAATTCGCGACATCTAATCATAATTTCATGCTCATTCGAAGCACTTTGTTGATATTATTCGAAGCATTTTGTTGCTTAGATTAGAAATGTGTTTGGTTCGGCCCTTCAAAAAATTCAAGTAAACATCATTTTTAAGGGTCGCGGGGGGTAATGTTGGCACCATAAATCCGTAATTTTTATTATTATTTATTATTTATATAATTGCAGGACATGTGACATCCTCCTACTCATTTAGAGGTTATGAGAAGTTATGAAATGTGAAAAGATGATGGAGAATAAAGTGGAGAACATGAAGCATGAATTGGAGGTTAAAGGAAGTTATGAAGACATGGAGGGATATGTGGCATTGTGGAAATGAAGATGGAAGAGTGGGCAGTTTTAGGTGGTTATTGGGTAGTTATTACTGGAAGTTTTTTCCTACAAATATTTGCCTATAAATAACCATTCATGGCTATATTGTAATGATCAAAAAACTCAAATCAAAGACAATTGATTTCTATTTTTTTTGTCATTTATATTTCTTGCATTTATTTTACGTACTTCCTTTTTGAAGCATTTATTTTTAGCATTTCATTTTCAAAGCATTTTATGCACTTCCTTTTCAAAGCATAGGAGTAGAAGTAAGTAATTATTTCTTTGATTGTTCACTCAATCATCTTTCTCTGTCTCCTTCTTTCTTCTTTTAATTTTTCTTTTCTCTACACTTGGCAATTTTGAAGTCCTCTTTGTTGAGGCAAAAGAACCGTCAACGCAATCGCTTGATAATTGGCTTGAATTTAATCTGTAAGGATTTTTCAATCCTTGCTGGCACACTCACATTTATGATATTTTCCTTCATAGGAAAAATAAGCCAACATATATACTCTGTTAATAGTACTTCTACTGGGCATTAGCTCACCCCAATCTAACAAAACTTTCAGGACTTGATGGTGTGATTCCAATCAAGTGACTTGGCAGTGGAAATGTTTTGAAGGAGCATGTGGGCTCATTGGATGTTACTTGTTGAAGCTCTGGGACTATTTTGTGGAGTGAGACTGAACGCCCACCTTTTTGTGTAATCAAGGACTATCCTTGAAATGTGTACACCGTTAGGGCACCTTACTTTTGCATTCTCTTGTTCCTTGAACTGTTATTATTTATGATTATATGTTATTGGAATTACCATGTATCTATCTCTTGGAATAGTTCAATGAGAAATAGATTATTTTGAGTAAAATATTGTACTCTTTAATAGCATTTCTAGAAATAGATTGAAATATATTAAATATTTTCAATTATAAAATGGATCATAAATTTATAGACATTACAACATAACACTTGTCAAGATGTCTACTAAAATCCTAACAAAAGGTATTGAGTGTCGTAATTTTAATCAATAAATATTAAATTGGGACACCATATGAAATTTTCAAAAAATTATTAAATGAATTTTTGATGTAGTTGGGTTCAAAACTTGAAGATTCGTTTTATGAAGGGGAAATAACAAATTAGTTGAAGGAGAATTTTTTTTTTTTAGATAAATAGTACAATATATAGTTTTAATTATTAAGAATCTAAAATTTTCCATGTGTATGTAATTATTTTTCAAAAGTTAATATGATTTGTAATTTCTCGTTGGAAAATGTTTGGGACCCCCTTTGGGGATGACCCCGACACTCCCAAAGTGATCATGGCCCTCCATGTATGTGTGGGGGCCACTCATGTATGTGTGGGGTCCACATCATGAGTGGTCTAGATTTATGGGGGTCTTGTGGGGGTGGGGGTCTCAATCATTGCTCATTTCTCCTTTTATGAATACCTAAATAAATTATAGTTTTATGCATTCCTAATAAATTATAAATTAATGAATTCCTAATCAATTATAAATTAGATTATCAGTTGTACGAGTGCGGAAAATACCTTGCATGCATACTCTTTGTGATCAAGCTAGAAATCCTCTAAACGATATCGTTCCTCCTACAAAACAACTCCAATGAGCTACCCGGCAGGTGTGTGCCAGAAAACCTCTTCGATTCTTAAGTTAGTTCTCAAGATCTATATGGGAAAAGCTTTGTAAATTCTGTAAACTAAAGATAAGTTACCTCCCTTAGGGTTAACTCTGAGCTTTTATGTGTTCCGCACGATAGAATCTTAGTAAGACTCTAATTCCTCTTCGTAGAATCCTATTAGAAGTCATCTTCTCAAAGGATAAGGCTTATCCATTGAAGTGAATCGACCTAAATCCCAGGCTAGCAACCGAACTAACTCAAGATTCTAACCCGGTTGCACGTCAAATGTGTAACTGCCTCGATTGAATCTTACTAACTTTAGATAATACCACCGAGTTGAAACTCAACACCAAGACCATGCTAAGTTTGCCCAGTTCATCTTTCCATTAAGTTTTTCACTCCGGTCATTGACCTAAATAGGGTCGTTCCACCTGGCCGACATGGTTACTCCGTTTGCCTGGTTGACATTCACGCATCGTTTGTTCGATCGAACATTCGTAGCTCGATACTAACCTTCTAGTCAATAAGTCTACATGTCATCCCAAGGCTAAGAACCATATTATCACGACCCAAACCCGCCCTTTTAGATTTAATATCTTAACCGTCCAGTAATCCGTAGATTACCGAAGGCCTCTTAAACAAAAATCAAATTATTAGGGGCTAGCGAAAGCAACTAACAAATATACAATGTCCATTGAGCTATGTAAACATATATGGGACAGAAAAATTTTAAACTTTATATACATATATCATATATCACCCTTACGTCATCACATTTATACAAATAAAACAAAAGGGAACTTAGCTTTATTTACAAAATAAACAAAAACTTGTTTAACCAAAACAAGAAAACAAAAACGTAAACTTTAATCATATAGCCATGCCCACTTGACATATCCGGAACTTCCACGGGAGGCACATAGGTTGGTTGACAAGATAGAGTCCAGGCAGAAGCTCTAGGCCTGGTCACGTGCCTGATCACCTGCATACATAAATAATATAGTGAGCTGGGGCCTAGTGAATAACAACAAAGTAAAGGTTTTAATGAATGATGTCCCATAACATATTCAAAAATCAGAATTCAGATCAGAAACAGATTCATATACATATTTAGATTTGTAAATAGTCATACGTGGTATATCTATTAGCTAACAAATCAAATTGGTCATAAAGACCCACATGCAGAGTTGTTGGTCATGTAGACCTATATGCACATGAGATGGTCATTAAGACATACATGCAGAGTAGTTGGTCATATAGACCCATATTCACATGAGATGGTCATTATGACCTACGTGCAGAGTAAATGATTATGGATATGTGTGTATTGGATTTCCAAGGAAATTGGGAGACTTATTTTCCATTGGCCAAGTTTGTGTATAATAACAGCTATCATTCGAGTATTGGTATGTCTCCTTATGAGACTTTGTACAGAAGAAAATATCGATCTCTAATCTATTGGGTCGAGGTAGGTGACAGACCTTTGTTGGGGCCTAAAATTGTGCAAGAGACGACGGAAAAAGTTAAGCTGATTCAGAAACGGTTGAAAGCCGCACAGAGTTGTCAGAAACGTTATGCCGATGTTCGAATAAGAGAGAGAGAATATGAAGTGGGCGACCATGTGTTTATCAAGGTGACTCCAATGAAAGGGCATACTCAAGTTGAACACCTCATAAATAAAGTTAATTCATAATAATCTTAATTCCCAATCCTCATAACTTAATGAATTCTAATTCGGACCCAATTAATCGAATCTCAATTTTACTATACTGAACTTTCAATTTCACCTTCGTAAGCCATTTAAGCTTTCAATTTCTAATTTCAACATAAATCCTTAATCAAATTGTATATGAAATAGACCGAATAAGTCCCATAAATCCCAAATTGAACCACAATAATGAACAATTAAAATTTAAATTTCATTAATTAATTAAATGCTAATTATTATACGTGATGGAGTCGTCACACATACTAATTTAGTAAGGTCCAAAACAAAGGGCCATGCAGAATTAGTAAGGTACAACTCAAAGGGCCATGCTCAATTAGCAAGATCTCACTTAAAGAACTATGCTAATTTCGCAAGGTACAACTCAAAGGGCCATGCTCAATTAGCAAGATCTCACTTAAAGAACTATGCTAATTTAGCAAGATCCAACTCAAAGGTCATACTAATTTAGTAAGGTCCAATTCAAAGGGTCGAGTTGATTTAGCCTGTCCAATAGTTTGATGTAAATTACCCTCTCATCACCTATTCAAAATAAGATGGGAATCACAATTCTATATCAGTATGGGGTTAGTAGGTGATAATTTAACATGGTTATTTCTTATCTACTATATTTGGCACAATGAATAACTAAAGGAAAAAATATAATCTCATTGAATAGAACAAGAAAATAATGATGAATGGATTGTAATTAAAGTAAGAATTCAGCGAAAGAACCATTGAAACAATATTGTTAAATTATATCAATTTAATACTATTCATTGTTAATATATAATGTTGGTGAAAATACCAGAAAAATTATATTTTATTGATAAATAATGCAAAGAAAATGAGATACAAATAGATCAGGTTGAGGCATGGATATCTCATTTTCTTTAAGGAGATCAGGCCCACTACGGTAGGAAGAACCCAAATACCGATGCAGAAGTCACAAAACTATGACTTGTCCCCTCCAAGATACAACAGCCCGACCACTTGTCGTATGGTTCAGGTCAACTCTACACAAGATGGTGAACCCAAAGCTGCACTAAGAAAAACACCATTCTTTACTAGTAATCTCTCAAGTATAGAAAATAGTTGGTGTGTTGGTGTAGAAAAGAGTCGATGAGAGGAACTATTTATAGGCCACTAGGACTTTACAAAATACACCAAAAAATAATAATGACCATGAACCTAAAGAAAAGGGAGTCTCCAAAAAATTAACTCACCACCAAGTTCTTGAACTCCAATTAATCTCCATTCATGAACAAGACAAAAGGTCACCAAAACAATGAATCTCCATTCATGAACAATATATATATATATAAATAAAAGATATTAAAATGGTCCAACAATCCCCTACTAATTTTAATATCAATAAGGACAAGAGAGATTACTAAACAAAGATAGACTTGTATGCATCATGAAGGTGTGCTCTGCATTGAACCTTTATTAGTGAAACAACAACCTTTACTCTAGAGTTAGTAGTGGTCTCAGACTTGAACTATGACTACTTCGGGGAAATAAAGTATTACTGCTCACACATAATAATCCAAGTGTTGACATGAGCTTTTAATAGCCAGCACATTACAGCCTTGTGCCTATCCCAGTTTTCATGAGTATATTTGAGAATAAGCCTTGTTTTCATAGAAAGTGGCCCCACTTTCATGCTCACATAGGTGAAATCTGTCAAGGATGTTCCTGTAATTTACACACCCCACTCAACAAAAGCTACAGAATTTCATTAAGAGTATAAAAACTCAACCCTCCGACATTACAGGACAAATGCACTTACATCATAGTGATGGACAACAAAATATTAAGGAGTGCATTTTTTACAACCACCATATGATTCGTTCTTCCCATTGAACCTAGTTACAGGATCTCTGGTCCCCAGGTTGGGTATCCTCATACATGGTTTATGATTTTATAGGCTTCAAACCCATCCCCTTTGATGTATTCCAGATCCTATCTCTCGCCAAGGCCTTGGTTAACGGATCCACAAGATTATCACAAGGTTTTACATAATTCACAGTTATGATGCCATTACTCAAATAGGATCTCACATTACTGTTTTTCCTTTGAATAGGTCTGGATTTACCATTATAAAAATGATTGTTTACTCTACCAATAGCAGCAGTGCTATCACAACGAATTAACACAGGAGGAATTGGTTTTTCCCAAAAAGGGATTTCATATAACAAATCTCTCAACCAATTCGCTTCCTCACATGCTGAAGCTAACGCTATAAGTTCAGCTTCCATAGTAGAATTAGCAATTTTAGTCCATTTTTTAGACTTCTAACATATAGCACCACCACCAAAGGTAAAAATAAAACCCGAAGTAGAGAGAGAATCACCTGACAAAGTGTTCCAATCGGCATCACTATATCCCTCAAGTATCGCAGGATACATGTTATAAAACAAACCATAATTTTTGGTACCAGATAAATATCTCATAATTCTTCCCATAGATAGCCAATGATCTCGACTTGGCTTGTTAGTAAACCTGCTAAGTACTCCAAAAGCATATGCAATGTCAGGTCTAGTACAGTCAGTAGTATATCTCAAACTACCAATCATGCTACCATATTCCTTTTGATTAATCACTTCTTTTTCATTTGTTACAATAGATAAATATATGCTTGCATCAAAAAGAGTAACAACATGTTTACAGTCTAGAAAGTTATATTTCTTTAAAATTTTCCCAACATAATGCAATTGATCAAGAAAAATGCCATCATTAGTCTTGGTAATTTTAATTCCCAAACTAAAATTGGCTTCACCAAGATCTTTCATATCAAAGTGACTATTAAGCATATTTTTAGTCTCATTTATAATATGCAAATTAGAGCCAAAGATAAGTAGATCATCCACATATAGGCTAATAATCACATATGCATTCTCACAAGTTTTATAATATATGCACTTATCACATTCATTAGTCTTATAGCCATTTTCAAGCATGCAAGAATCAAATTTCTTATGTCACTGTTTAGGAGCTTGTTTTAAACCATAAAAGGGATTTAGTTAGCTTACACACCTTGCTTTCTTGGCCAGGCTCCACAAAGCCTTCGGGTTGGTCCATGTAAATCTCCTCATCTAGATCTCCATTTAAAAATGTTATTTTCACATCTATTTAATGAATTTTTAAATCATGAATTGCAGCCACTGCTATCAACAGTCTAATGAATGTAACTCTAGTAACTAGAGAAAAAGTATCAAAGAAATCAAGATCAACTTGTTGCTTAAAACCTTTAGTGACAAGTCTCGCTTTATATTTATCTATAGTTCCATCCGCTTTAAGTTTTTTACGAAGGACCCATTTATACCTAATAGTTTTACAACCTAGAGATAAATCCACTAGCTTCTATGTTTTATTTGAAAGTAGTGAATCTATCTCATTATTTACAGCCTCTCTCCAGAAAATAACATTAGGTGATAATAAAGCTTCTTGCACCGTAAGAGAAATTTCTTTCACATTGTAAAGATAATAGTCAGGGCCAAAATCTTTTTCAACTCTAGCTCGTTTACTCCTCCTTGGTTGGATTTGAGAATTTTCTTGTTCTTGAAAAACTTGAGATAGAGTAGAAGAGCTAAGCATGAATAAAATATTTTCAGAAATTATTTGACCTCCACTATTTCTAGATTTGAAAGGAAATTTATTTTTATAAAAAATAGCATCACCTGATTCAAAAATAATATTATTTTCCATATAAAAAAAATCTATAAGCTGTACTATGCAACACATACCCAAGAAAAGCACAGCTGGTAGCTTGTTCACCCAATTTAGGTCGTATAGGATTTGCAAGCCTCACAAAAGCTAAACAACCACAAACCCTCAAATAACTTAGATTTGGTTTATGCCCCCGCCACAACTCATAAGGTACAATTTTAGTCTTTTTGTGTGGCACTCTATTTATCACATGGCAAGCTGTCAAAATAGCCTCGCTCCAAAGATTTGAGGGAGCACCTAAATCAATAAGCATAACATTCGTCAAGTCAATTAACGTTATATTTTTTCTTTCAGCTACGCCACTAGATGAAGGTGAATATGGTGAAGTAGTCTCATGAATAATTCACAATGATTAAACAAAAGAGTTGAATCTAAGAGATTCATGCTCCCGGCCTCTATCACTTCTAAATTCTCTTAATCTTTTTACCAAATTGATTTTCCACTTCAATAAGGAATTCTTTAAATTTCTCAAAATCATCATTTTTATTTTTTAAAAAATATACGTTTGTGTATTTTGAAAAATCATCAATAAAAGTGATAAAATAACAGTTACCACCATGAGTTAAAATTCCTTCAAACTCACAAATCAGTATGAAATAATTCTAGCAATTCAGTATTTTTTTCAACACTTTTATGAGGCCTCTTGG
Organism: Camellia japonica; assembly: GCA_030407325.1. Classification (NCBI taxonomy): domain Eukaryota; kingdom Viridiplantae; phylum Streptophyta; class Magnoliopsida; order Ericales; family Theaceae; genus Camellia; species Camellia japonica. Next base: position 8,381 of record JAPPVO010003969.1, on the reverse strand, counting down.
TAATTTTTGCTTTACTGCAAACTTCACATTTCTCAAATTTTTTTTTTTTTTGTCACTTTAGAAATTAATCCTAAACTACTCATGATTCCCATATATTGTTAATATGACACAAGCGAGCATGTCAAAAATTAATAGAAGACAAAGTATAAATGGTGTCATAGTAATCATAAAATTAATTAGCAAGGCAATTTAAGAGATAAAAGCGACATTTATACTCATCTGTATTGTAGGAGGCCACTTTTGCTTCATGTGCCTTATAATCTTCATCATTCATCTCCTCGGTTGGGATTTTGTTTGACTTCTTCTCGGTAAGAACATAAGCAACTTTCAAAAGGCTGAGGTAAACAAGAACTTTTCCTTTCCACCTCTTAAAATGAACTCCTTTGAACTTGAAAGGCTTGTTGAGATCTCCAATTCCATTTGACACTTGTTCCATTGTTGATCTCCTTAAAATTGATGGTGAAAATACCAGAAAAATTATATTTTATTGATAAATAATGCAAAGAAAATGAGATACAAATAGATCAGGCTGAGGTACGGATATCTCGTTTTCTTTAAGGAGATCAAGCCCACTGTGGTAGGAAGAACCCAAATACCGATGCAGCAGTCACAAAACTATGACTTGTCCCCATCAGGATACAACAGCCCAACCACTTGTCATATAGTTCAGCCCAACTTTGCACAAGATGGTGAACCCAAAGCTCCACCAAGAAAAACACCATTCTTTGCTAGTAATCTCTCAAGTATAGAAAATAGTTGGTGTGTTGGTGTAGAAAAGAGTAGATGAGAGGAACTATTTATAGGCCACTAGGACTTTACAAAATACACCAAAAGTAATAATGACCATGAACCTAGAGAAAAGGGAGAGTCTCCAAAAAATTAACTCACCACCAAGTTCATGAACTCCAATTAATCTCCATTCATGAACAAGACAAAATGTCATCAACACAATGAATCTCCATTCATGAACAAGATGAGATTCATTCATGAACAAGACAAAAGAAGATTCATGAACAATATATATATATATATATAAATAAAAGATATTAAAATGGTCCAACATATAACAATAATTATAATTTTAACAAATGAATCATTGGACTTAGTTATTTGCATAAAAAAGAAAGATGAACCTATATTACATTAGGTTATCTTTAATTATTTTGGAAAAATTACAATTTAGTGCAAATTTAGAAAGAAAAAAAATTACACATTAGTGGTAAATTTTATAAATATTAATAATTAAAATCTTAAACTTCTTCATATATCTGTAAATATTTTTTAAAAGATCACTGAATTATAATTTTTCTAATTATATTTAATAAAATTTATTATATAACAAATAATTACTTTTAATAAATTTTTTACATATATATAATTATTCATTTTATCTTGAGCATAACACGCCTGATTGCTAGCTTTTTTTTGTTTTGGATTGAGATTGCTTGTTAAATCACACCATGCAATAGTTTAGAAAGAAAACAAAACATCAAAAATAAAGTCATTGATGTAAGTACTGAATTAAACTAATACACAATTTTTAAAATGAAAAATAAAGATACAGTACAAATAGTAAAATAGGGAAACTGAATATAGTAAACATTAATTATTAATAAGAAATTTCTAATAAAAAAATAAAGTACTTTTTAGCTTAAAATTTTGATCTATTATTGAATTATTGGTTTTAAGGAATGTTTTTATTTTTATTTTTCAATTATGCATTGTTGAATCTATCTAATAGATTATTCACCTTAAATATATGTACAAAACAAAATTATTCACCTAAAATTTTAAAATATAGGGCACTAAATGAGGGTTAAAGTTTGTTAGCAATTTTTTATGTTCAATATTGAAATTTTAAAATTTCCTGTTACGTTTTGAGGTTATTTATTACAATAAACTTTTAATATTTATTTTAAGTTTAGACAAGAATATAATATAAAACATAGGTAAATCATGTAAAATTTAAACTTACACAAAGAATTAGTTGTTTTTAATAAAAAAATTTATATATAATTTATTTATATTATCCCATTCATAACAGATTGATTGCTTTTATTTTATTCTAATTAAAAAAGTGAGACCTGCTCCAAGCAATTATCTTGACAATCAACATTAGAAGTCATCCTCGTAGTCAACCAATGTGCAACACGATTACCTCCCCAAGAACATGAGAGCCACAGAAGAAAAACACATCAAAAATTAAAGTGGCAACTAGGAGTGTAACTTTGGCTTGGTCCAGCACGGTCCGGTTTATTCAGGCCGGCCGGCCTACTATTAGGCCGTTTAGACTCCTGTCAAAATTTGAGCTGGGCTGGGTTATGGGTCAAAAAATTAAGTTCAGCCCCAGGGGGTATTCGGGCTTGGACCTGAACAAATTTTTTTTTCTATTTGTTTCGACTAAATTTTTTATTTTTATTTTTTCTACCAAAATGACAATGGACCTCAGTCCGGACCTTGAGTGGGCCTTGAGTAGGCTATTGGCTGAGACAGGTGGGTCAGGCTCACGGGCCGGGCCAGGCTAGGCTCTAGAACACACGGCTCACGGCCAAGGCTAGGGTCTCGAGATGGAATCGGGCCTGGGCCTAACCGGGTCACGCGCACCCAACCGGTGGGAGGGCTTCTGGTGGACCGCGGATTCACAGGCCAGATTTACACCCATAGTGGCAACTACACCCCCACTAAAAAGTAAGAAGAGTGATTAGTTGGTGTTTTCGCGTAGACTTGCTCATATTTTTGGATAAATTATAAAAGAATTTGGGTCTTATAATAAAATAATTTTTAATTTTATCAATTTAAATCTTATACTTTGGATTTGTCTTCGATCTAAATCATTTGTATATTTTTGTTTAGTAAAATCAATGAAAATTTGATATTTTAGGTCTTAAACTCAATAAAAATGATATTGTAGACATTTATATATACTTACATTGAATTTAATGACTAAAATACTATTCAGGGAAATTCTATTTGTGCACCGTACAAATTCTCAATACACACTACAAATATATTCGAATATAAATTTCTAAACAAATATCAAATATTAAAATTTAAAGCAATAAACAAAAATAAATTGTTCAAATATATAACTTGTTCAATTATTTACATCAGAGCTTCAGCTTCCTTATTGGATCACTCTCTACGTTGGCGTCCCCGTTCTTCAAATCAGGTGGCCAATTGGGTAGCCAAATCTGCACTGAAGGCCACTCTAGGACCTAACTGGGTCTTTTCTCCAACACCCCCCCCCCCCCGGGGCTGATCTTTTAGTTTTTGATTTTCACTTTCCAGCTTTGTAAGCTTTTTTGGCGTTTATACAGTTTTATAAAATAAAAAAATATAAAAAAACACAAACTATCGTATGGGGTTTTTTTTAAAGGTCCTTGGTATTAACATTTTATAGCATAAAGGACACCAAATATTTTCATAATGTCTGAGGTCCCTCAAGTTGATCCAGAGAAAATTGGTCTAGAGAAAATTCACATCACAGAGAAATTTGATTCAGAGAAATTTTGAATTTCTCTGGACTTTCCAGAGAAATTTTACAAATTTCTCTGATTTGAGAAAGGAATGGAAAATTAGAAAATTGATTCAGATCTGCCCTCTCTCGAATTTATGCTTTTCACTCGCTTGCTTCATGGTCTGAACTGAGGGACTGTGTGCTGGGCGTCCATAAATCTGCCTTCTGCAGTTCGGTGAATTGGTGATGAAAGGGTAAGAGTTTCTGCAGGTTCTTTTTTGTTATTCAACTTTGTTCTTCAGCTTCTGTTTTGTTCTTCACTTTCTAGATGGGTTGGAGTGTCTGCTGCTTCTGTAAACCAGCACCTGTAGAGTGTGCCAATTCTCAAGCAGCCAATAGTTCTTTCTCTAGTTTTGCATTCTGTAGAGAGAGCTTTGTGACTTCACCAGCCAAATTCTTCAACTCAACGGCAGTAGCAGAGGCCAGTTCCTTTGCATAAGAGCCTTCTTCAGACAATTTTTTATTCTGTACATGTAAACCACTGTTCTTCTCTAAAATATGAACATGTTCTAACATTAGTTTCTCATTCTCAATTTCCTGCACAAAGAAACAAAACCATCTATGTAAGGTCCATTATGCAAAAAAAACTATAAAACCCACATCAGTTCATTTCGAAGTCAGAGAATTTGGTTAAAACACATTCCAAAGTCAGAGAAATTCCGAAGTCAGAGAAATTCAAAATTTCTCTAGAGATAAATCCAGAATTTCTCTGGATTTAATTTCTTAGATGTAGCAAGAGATGATGTTAAATTTGTGGATCTTACTTGTCCATCATCAGTACAATTGGTGCCTTCTGCCAAGAAGCATTCACAGACATCTTTCATCAGCTTCACCACAGAGAAACCAGGTTCAGTAATTCTATATGTTATAATATATTTCTCCTCCACCAATTTCAAAACTGTATCTAAACTTGGAATACGAAAACCAGATTGCTGAGAAGAGTTACAGATCAGGGAAATTTTTACATTTCCCTGAGGAGAGGAAGCAACGTCAAATTGTGATGACTGGCTTTTTACCATTATCACATTAGTTTTAATATCAAAAATATTTTCTACGAAATTTTTTTCCATTGAATAGAGCATTAGTAGGAGTCTTAAGTTTGCAGTCAAAAGTCTAAAACTTCACCTCAAAAAAGCCACTATTGCCATGGATTTCAGTAATGTGAAGAGCATTTAGCATTAGGATCATCGCCAAAAAAAAAAAAAAAAACTGACACAAAAAAAAAAAAAAAAAGAAAAAAAGAAAGAAAAAGAAAGAGACTAAAGAACAGGTTCATCATTAACATATAAGATTAGTTCAAAATACAAATGTCAAACTGAAATAAAACAAAAATGATCCATACAGGGCCATCTACTTTACCAAAACATCTCAGAACCTCACAGCAAGCTATCTGCTTTTGTAGGCAACCTTATGAAGAAGTTAAAAGGCGACGAATGGACCTTATCACGAAACCTTGGATGCCTCAAAACATATAATATCAAAAGAACACATAGCCCTTGGATAGGAGTGAACCAAAGCACCACAGCTGCAACCAAACAGGATATCATAAACAGAGTTGTGGCTCTCGGATCGCCGAAATCGGACTCGTCGGGTCGTGGATCCGGGCGGCGCGGAGGTCTGCGACGGTGGCGGAGCGGAGGGAGGAGTTGGAGGAGAAGGTGTTGAGGAAGAGGTCGTAGAGGAGGGTGGAGGAGCAGAGCTTGTTGCCTTGGATCTGGAAGACAGTGGGTGAGAGGAGAAGAGAGAGAGAGAGAGGGAGTAGAGTAGAGACAAAAAGTCAAATTTCTCTGATATATGTTTAGGGACCTTAGACATTAAAAAATAATTTTATGGATCTCTTCCCTTATGAAAAGTGGGAGAGGACCCTAGACTAATTTTCCCCTTTCGTAATACCGAGTACAAAATTTTTAACAGTTTATTACATTAATTTATGATAGGATTTCACATTTTATAATTCATATTACAAAATTTTATAGCAAAATTATACATTTTTATGATAGAATGCATGCCGTACAATTTCCCGCAAAATAAACATAAGGGGGCATTGGTGTTTTTGAGTCTAATATCCGATTGAGGTGAAATATAATTTACCCAATTTGTTAAATATATCATTTGGGAGCGGTTACTTTGTATACCCTAAAAAGTTGCATATGATTTTTTTTTTTTAATTTTTATTATTTAGTTTTTCATAAATTTTGATAATATAAATCACAAAATATCATAACAAAAGCCACAAAATATCATAATTTTGTTATTCAAAACTCTTGCACGTCATAAATTCATTATACATAACATTATCATAAAGTGGCGCAATGCACACCACAAATATTTATAATTTGGGTAAATTATGCTCACCTCCCTTAGAGGTTTGGAAAAAAATACAATTATGTCACTTTCTACATAATAATTTTAATTTACATAACAATTATGTCATTTTTATCAGTTATTTATTAGTTATATGAGTAAAAACTAATGTTATCACCTCTTTTTTAGTAAAATGTATATTTATCTTTATTTATTTTAGTTTTGATCATTTTAACCTTAATAAAATGATGTTAGTTTAATTATATCAAAAATATGAAATTAATTATATTTCTTTCAAACTTTAAAGAAGTGAATATACTTTACCCTTGTAATTTTTGACATTCGGTCCATAAATTTAACACTCTAAAATACTTTATTTATAAAAACAAGCTCTTGCAAAACGAATAAGCTACCCAATGATATATATATATATATATATTATATATATATATATATATATATATTAATTATAACCGGTGAAAAGTTGAAAACAAACCAATCCTCTTTCTTTCTCTCCGCCTTCCATGTCGATGCTGACGCCGTCGCCGTCGCCTCCTCTTTCGCTTCGCATATTGATGTTGTCACCTCCTCCTCCACCACCATTACCGTGACTGCTGCAACCACTACTACCAGCATTACCACCTTTGTTGATGCCTCTCTCTCTCTCTCTCTCTCTCTCTCTCTCTCTCTCTCTTCTCCTCTTCTCTTCACCTTCCGTCAACACCGATCTTCACTTGTCGTCGTCATCATTATCATCATCTCCTTTCGATCTGTTCCAACAGAGTTTGGAGTTTTGCAAAAATTAGGACAATAATTTTAACAAATTGCATTTGACACAGATTGATTTTGAACAAATAGAATCACATTTTCAACAGATAGAATTTAGGAAACAAAATTCAACAGATAATAAAATAATAGTTTGAACAGATAAGTGAAAAATGAGAATTTGTATAGATAAATTAAAAATTAGAATTTCAACAAATAGAGAGAGAGAAAAGAGAGGTGTAAAAATTCAACAGAATGGGTGGCAAATTTCAACAAATAGCAAAATTTTAAATAGATAAGGGAAACAAATTGAATAGATAAAAAAAAAATTTGAATAGATAGATATAAATTTGAATAGATAGAAAAAAAAAATTGAACTAATAGATATAAATTTGAACAAATAGAAAGAAAATTGAATAGATAGCCAAAAAAAAGTCAACAGATAAATTAAGGGAGTAAAATTAAAAACAAAATTTCCTTTAAAACAAATAAAAAGACTTCCTACCAAACTATTTTACAAATGTGGATATCTCATCAATAAAAAAATTCATTGAATCTGATACCTTATACCCTCCTTAATTTAGACTTTTTTTAAACTATTTTCTCTATAATTGTTACTATAACACATTAAAATTTTCTTATAATATGTATTTTTTTCAAAAGGTAAACACTGTTTCTCTTTTTAATTTACTCATTTTGTTACATACATAACACGACTGATATGGATAAATCAATACTATATAGTCGTCTAAAAATAAAGTCATTTAAAATTACCATTTTTTTATTTTATTTTTTTATTCAAAAGGTTGTCATTCATTAGTGAAAAAGAAGGGTCTAAAGTGACAAATGCACGATCATTCATTTAAAGTAAGAAAAGCATTAAAATGTGAAAAAGATGGGTCAAAGTGACAAATGCACGGTCATTCATTTAATGTAAGAAAAGCATTAAAATTTAAAGGGTATGACTTTCCTCCGGTTTGATATTATTGGGTTTGTATATATCCATCACTGGTCTTGTTTCGATAATTTGAATCGTTTAATATGTAGAACTCATTGAGTATTATATGCTTCTAAAATATTATGTTGATCGGAGATCAATAGCTACATGATCAAATCAGTTTTGTATAAAAAATCGACGGTGAAAAAATAAACGGTTGAAAAAAAATCTGATTTGATCACATAGCTATTGATATCTGATCAATGTGATTTTTTACAAATATATAATACTTGACAAGTTCTACATATTGAACGGTTCGGATTATTGAAACGGGACTGTGGTGGGCCCCCACGGGCCCAACAGTACCTTCTAGTCTGATCACGGACTAGAGAGAAGCCATACCCAAATTTAAACTTCCACCAATAATTAGTTGTTTTTCATAAATTTTTTTCATATATAGGCCTCGTTTGGAAAGTTAGCTATTTTAATTTTTAGCTATTTTAGTAAGTTAAAATTTTTGTGTTTGAGAAGAATGTTAGATTTTTTTGTAGTTGGATATTGTGAGAGAAAAAGTAAAATGATTATAGATTTGATGTGACATTTTATCTTACTAATTATTTTAACCTATTTTATATTTTTATGAGTTTTAATAAATAAAAAAAATCTAAATTTAACTTTCCAAACACCACCATAATTTATTTATTTTATTCCTTTCATAACATGGCGGATTGATTGCTTTTATTTTATTCTAATTAAAAAAGTGGGACCTCCTCCATGCCAAGGGTGTAAATCTGGCCCGGCTCGGCCCATGTCGGGCCTCGTAGGCTCCTGCCAAAATTCGAGCCTGGTCGGGTGGGC
>JAPPVO010003968.1:0-10115 GCA_030407325.1 Camellia japonica | reverse complement strand
GCAACTTGGCATCGGCCGTCCCATTGGAATTTCTTACCTTTCTTCAGGAGGCCAAAAGTGGTTCACAAGTCAAGGTTAATTTTGAGATAAACCGTCTTATGAATTGCACTTTACCAGAAAGCCTCGCACCTCCTTTTCAGTCCTTGGTGGGGGCATTTCTAAGATGGCCTTGATTTTGGTCGACTTCGATACCTCTCTGTGTAATCAGAAACCCCAGCATTTTTCCCGCTGTAACACCAAACGTACATTTCTGAGGATTCAGCCACAATCGAAATTCTCTGATCCTTTGAAAGAACTTTTGCAAGGCGGTGTAGTGGCCCTCTCTTTCTTTGGACTTGACAATCATGTCGTCCACATACACCTCAACCTCTTTGTGGATCATGTCATGCAATATTGTGGTCGCGGCCTGTTGATAAGTAGCTCTAGCGTTCTTCAACCCAAACGGCATCACTCTGTAGCAGTATGTCCCCCACGGGGTAGTGAATGCAGTCTTTTCCCAGTCTTCCGGTGCCATCACTATCTGGTTGTATCCTGAGAAGCCATCCATGAATGAGAGCAAAGCATGCCCTGCTGTGAAGTCCACTAACTCATCAATATGCGGCAAGGGAAAGTCGTCCTTCAGACTAGCTCTGTTCAAATCCCTGAAATCTACGCATACCCGGATCCTGCCATCCTCCTTCGGCACTGGAACGATGTTGGCCAACCAAGTCGGGTATTCAGATACCAGCAGGAAGCCTGCGTCGATTTGCTTGGTGACCTCTTCCTTAATCTTGAGAGCCCAATCCGGACGGATCCTCCTGAGTTTCTGCTTGACGGGTCGGGCCTCGGGGTCAAGGGGGATCCGATGCTGTACAATCTCAGGATCGATTCCAGGCATGTCTTCGTAGGACCACGCGAAAACATCTTTGAAATCTTTTAATAAAGCGACTAAGTGCTCGCGTTCCTCCGAAGACAACGTGGACCCGATCTGGACCGGCCGCGGGTCCTCCTCAATACCAATATTCACAGTAGTGATTTCATCCATTAAGGGTTTGACAAACCTCTCCTGCTCTTGTTCAATTAAGCGTTGCAAAATCGGAGGAATTTCGTTCTCGTCGTTTTCATCAAAGTTTTGAAAGTCTGAGTTAATGCAATAAATCAAGGGCACAGAAAAGTACTCAGAAACCACAGTTACTTGATTCTCATTAAGCACATCCAAATCGTCCGATTCCTCGGTTACAACAGACTCAAATGAGAAAGAAAAAGACGACCTGGACAAAACTGTGGCATCCGTGTTATCATACCTAGGATTACCAGACTCAGACTCAGTCGAGCTGGAACCTGATTCTGACTCACAAGATTCGGTGGAATCAGATTCCGGCTCACTACCTGACCCGGTACTGCTGGACAAAAATCCCTCTTCGTATTGCCAAGTGAGAGAGGGTGCGATAGATGCATCCAAAATAGTTGCTGATAGGCCCACATCCGTTTCATTCCCAATCATGGACATCGATAAGTTATCCCCCAAGAACTTATGGTTGATCGGAGGATCTGAAAGTAGACATGCCAATGCTACCCCCATTTCAATTTCAGCGCCCTCGGAGTCCACTGCCATATACTGCTCAACCTCAGCTGATGGGTCTGTCTGCTCTTCGGCAACGTCATCCCCAGATAATTGTAGGTCAAAGAAAATCTCGAAGCCTGGCACGCGCTTCTTCTCTACGTTCAGCCACGGCTCGGGGAAGCCACAAAACGGAAAGTCCTCCCCCTCCCGGACGAAACGTCCGTTTAGGGTACCCTGAATGGGCCTGTTCATTAAGTCAAAAGGCTTCCCCGCCTTCTTCGCTTTGGCTCTCCCAGCCATTTCCTTCCCCTTTCGCATCCAATCCTCTTTGGTGGGCAGATAACCCAAGCCAAAGGTATGAGGGTTGTGTGGCACTTCGGCCAATGCTGCGACGCCCTTCCGGCCGCTTCTTCCCAATCCCATCCCGGGGATGTGTTGTAGCATGTTCATGAGGTATACAGATTGAGCACTGACATACACTCCCTCATTAATAGCCATGATATTCTGCACAACCCGAGCCTCAGCCAAAGTAAACCCTGATAAGAACACATCCTCCGTGCCGTGCTTGATTTCCAAGACTGGTGTAGACACCTCTAGCGGCGGATGGATCGATGAATTCCCGAAAACAATGGCTACCCCCTTCCCGTGAGGGTACTTCAACATCTGATGTAAAGTGGAAGAGACTGCCTTCACTTGGTGCAACCACGGCCGCCCCAAGAGTAGGTTAAAGGTTGCAGGAACGTCCAAGACATGGAATTCAATGTTGTGTTGTCCTGGACCAACCTGGGTCTGAATTTTGACAGTCCCCATCACCTCCCTGCTGGTGTTGTCATAGGCTCTGATCACTTGAGTAGTCGGCATGAAGTCCGCGGGCTTTAACCCGATTGCATATGCCGTCCTTGACGGGCACACATTAATGGCGGATCCCGTGTCGACAAGAACCACTGGCACCCACTTGTCTCTACATTCCACAGAGATGTAGAGGGGTTTGTTATGATTTGCGCCCTCAGGCGGCAGTTCTTTGTCTGAAAAGGTTAACATCGGGGAACCTCCTCCCAAAAAGACAAGTCCAACTAGCTGCTCTGGTGTGGTATCTATAGAGAGTTTAGCCTTGTCCATAGTAGATAGGACAGCCTGTCTGTGCACTCGTGACGCCATAAGCAGTCCCCAGATGGAAATGTCTGCTTGTATCTTCTTCAGCTGCTTCAGTACAACTTCTTCTTCAATCTGCTTCTCTTTTTGCTTTTCAGTTTCTTTATCCTTCCCAGATGCCTCTGGTTGGTCCTGGTGCGGGGGTTTGAAGTACCGCCCACTTCTTGTCATGTGATCAACTTCATTGAGATACCAGGTGCTGTCAGGTTGATTGCTCCCCCAATCCTCGTCTGTATGGGCAAGACACAAATCATCATCCTCCCACCACATTCCGTTGGCGTTCAAAAGGCACCTATCTGGCTCCGGCATAATTGTACTCACAGCACTTTCAGCGCACATGCTCACAGCATCTTCTGTCCTTGTGCCCACAGCACTTTCAATCCCCTCATGGGTTTTGGCTTTCCCGGTTCTCTCAGAACGCTGTTGTTTTCCCTGCGCCAGCGCAGTTTGTTGTTCAGCTTTCCCTGTATTCACAATGCTTCTGTCCTGAGTGAAATTCTTTGTACTGGCGCTCTCCGGCAATGTACTCCGACTTTCGTCCTTTCCGGCCATGACTGATACCCTCCCGCCCCTCCGAGCCCTGTTGGAACTCTACAACATCTGGTTGATCATCCTTGAATGCCCCGGGAGGATGAGTCTCGTTCTGTTCATTTTGGGCTCACTACAGTTCGGACTCAAATTGTCACGGTTCTTAATCTGAACCAAAGAGTCCAAATCCGACAAATCGTTTTGAGAAAACAGATTTTTAGAAAAGAAGTGCCAAACATGGACTGCTTTGCCAGATACAGAGTTGCCACCTAAATATTTTATTTTTGGGGAAATTTAGGAAACCCTGACTCGTTTGCCTAAGGCCACGTGTCCGTCATCACCAAAGTTGCCTCGGCTCGGGAACTTGGGTACGATTGGGGAAGGTCACTTCGTGAGCACCCCCGCTCGCCCGATCAAAGATCGGCCTCTACTAACCATGATATCGAGTTTTGAAAACATTATGTGCTCTTATTCCGGTTATTAGCCTAGATTTACTATGTGATGCGCACAGCATACAAGTATAGACCGGGCCGCCTGAATTGGAACAAAACATTTCATGTTTATTTTTGAAAGATGGTTTGCTACTCGCAAGTAGGCTTAAAATGCAGATTTTGCCACCCTCAGGTGGGCTTAGAAAATATGGTTTTGCCACTATCTAGTGGGCTTAAAACTCACAGTCAATGCATTGTTCCAATCCAAATAACCCAACCTTCACCCACAGGCATTCAGGCAGTTATATCACATAAACAAATAGCCTCATGGTAAGCATGCTATCATGGCAGTCACTCACACTCATGCAAGGATGCTAAAGCGTAAAAACTTACCGAGTACTCCAAGCCAAAACAGAAGCTATGTTAGAAATCCATGCATGATCCTAACTATACAGAAATGCCTAATGCAACACATGCAAAAATGCAACTATAGCAGGCTCGGCTATTCTAAACATGGCATATGGAATGCTGCAGCTAACATGTATTCAACTCAGAATTGAAATACAAATGCAGTTAGTATGATGCGCCGAGTCCGGTGCATGCAAAACATATGAATGAATGCAAACATGCTATCATACTGTATGCTAATTGAAACATGCCCTAATCTAACCATCATAAGCTGGTAAATAAAAGGGAGAGAAAGACGTGGGGTTGGAAGACACACATCACACGCATGCACACTTATTACAATTGTGCCCTCGCTCGGAGGGTCCGAATAAATAATACAGTCCCAAATGAATAATTACAGTCCGAATAAATACAAAATCCTAATTAATTAACAAATTAATCTAGGAAAGCAGTAAATGGCATGCAAATCCATGGACCGCCTCGGCTCTGTTCCAAATGATGAATGATGCGTGTTTGAGTTGCTTGGCGCGCGGAAATCCATCGCGATGCCTCGATTAGCCTCTGTTTACAATTGAGCCCGGAATATTGTGCAAAGCTCTGAAAGATTGCCGGCTTCTGATTTGCTGCAACATAGAGCAGGAAAGGGGCATGGCAATGTATTTTCACATATGTATGCTTGACTACTCTTCAGGGAGCGTAGTCCTCGATCCTCGTGCCACCAATCACGCATATCGATGCATGATGGCCGAGGAGTCGAATTGCACGACTTAATATGAAATGAATGCACACATAAACACAACAAGACCGAGACTCCATCATGGATAATCCGGAGTGTCGGCGACTGGGAATTGAGACACGTTCCGTCACTCGAAGTACGAAACGTCCCTCGTTTCCCGTGCTCGGGCTAACTCCTATCCCAAACACAATGCAATATGCATGGCATGCATGAATGCAACTAATATACAACCTAGCATACACAATGCTATGAAATGGCATACACAATGCTATGAAATGGCATACACAATGCACGATGTAACACGACATACACGATGCTCTAACATACAACCTAGCATACGCAATGCTATGAATTAAAATGGCATACGCAATGCATGATGGACTTACACCAACATGAGTGGACCTCAGCCACACTCACATCAGTGGCCATTAGATGAAAATGAGACACTCGAAATGCGTGCACGCATGCACGCAAACCGAGGACCGACCCTAAGGCACAAATGCCACTCTAACAAGGCATGGCAAGACATGAAATATGGCATACAAACATGTAAGTTCCAGCACTGAAATGTGATGCGAAACGACCCGAAACATGGAAACATGGCACCCGATGCATGGAATGGTCCCGAAACACAAAACTAGGCGCATGCATTGGCCTATAGCTATACAAAGCGTGCATTATTTGATCATGAAGCATAAAGACAAAACCAAGGCAGTCCCAAAACATGAACAACTATAGTTCAAAGCATGGCCAAAAGATGCTATCAAGGTGGCCTAACATAGCATGCAATTTTGACTATCAAACATGGGTTACATGGCAAGTACATGAAGCAAGTGAGAACTCATCAAACCAGCAAAAATCAGTGAAGAAAACATGCCAAAATATACCCAAATAAACATGGAAAGGCAGCCAACACATGCACAAATGAGGGGCTCCTTTGGAGGGCATACAAAGGGGTTATTAAGCACATGCATCAAGGATACTTACCATAGCCAAATAAACTCTGAAAATCAAATATGATAGCCCTAAAACTCACCGAATTGGCCCTGAAATCAGTCAACAAGGCATGCAAGATAGGGCCTCTTTGGAAGGCCAAAATGACCCTCAAACAAAACAAGGTGAGAGGGGGTCACCCCCCTCTGATTTTGAGGCTCAAAAACGCATCAAAGCCACTATAAATCCACTGGATTCCAGTGGCTATAAGGTCAAACAAAGCATGCAACAAGAGCTTAGGTGTAGGGCTCAAAATAAGAGACAATCAAGCACACAAGGAGGCATATGACCTCAAAAAAAAAAAAAATGGGACCTTAAACAAACTTGAAGATGAGATTAAAATAAGATATTTTTCAGTTTATGACAACTCTCAAAAATGAACACAAGTAGGGCTAATCTATCCTGCAAAAATGGCCCTAAAAGAGAGATTAGAGACAAGGGACAGTATCTGGCCCCAAATGGCCAAGAGCCCTTCAACAAAGTTGAAGAAGGGCTAAAAAAAAGGCACTTTACAGTTTATGGTAAGTCTCAAATATGCTCACAAGTAAGGCTACAATATGATGCAACAATGGCCCTAAAAGAGGGATAGAAAGTAAGAGGCAGTAGCCGGCCTCAAATAGTGAAGAGCCCTTCAACAAAGTTGAAGAGGGGCTCAAAATAAAGCACCTTACAGTTTGGATCAGAGCCCAGAAATGCTCAAAAACAAGGCTAATATATCATGCAAAAATAGGCCTAAAAGAGGTTTAGAGAGACAAGAGGTAGTAGGAGACTTCAAACAACAAGAGGCCCTTGATGAAACATGGAGATAAGCTCAAAATATGACTATTTACAGTTCAGGTCAGAGCCCAAAAATGTAAGCAAAAGGGGCTAAGATATAGAACAAAATAAGGCAAGAAAGAGGGAGAAGAGGACTCACCCTTGTAACACAACTTTCCATCAGCTTTTGGTCCAAGAAGAGGAGCTCCTAGCCTCTGAAAATCAGCCTCAAAGTGTTGGAATGGAGGATAGAGGTGTGGTGCTAAGGGGTGTAGGGTAAATGGTGCCAAAAACGAGGATGTTTTGAGGTTTGGAAGAGAGGGAGAGGGAAAGGGAGAGGGAGAGTTGTATGCAAGGCTCCAAATAATTTTTGTAACCCTCTAAAATGCAGCTGGAGGTGCTGGTTTTATAGAGGGAGGAGTGGAGGAAAGGGGGGGAAAATCAAATTCAAATTTCCTCCCCAAAAGGGCAGATCCTGGGCAGGGGTCTGGGGGAAAACAGAGGGTACAACTGTAAGGAACCAGGAGAGAGAAACATGGCCGGCCAGGTTCAGGAGGTTCAGGTGGCCGGCCGGCCACCTCTGCTGGCCGGTCGGCCAGGGTCAAAGGGTCAACCAAGATTAGTGGCCGGCCACCCAAAAAGGTGGCCTCCCATGTGTGTACAACACAGCCATGTGGAGAAAAACCAGGAAATGTAACCGAGGAGAGAGAAAAACCAACTTTTTAGAGGGGTTCAAAAGGGTCAGGAAGAGTTAATGGCCGGCCAATCCATATTGGTGGCCTCCTAGGTGT
Source organism: Camellia japonica (assembly GCA_030407325.1). Classification (NCBI taxonomy): domain Eukaryota; kingdom Viridiplantae; phylum Streptophyta; class Magnoliopsida; order Ericales; family Theaceae; genus Camellia; species Camellia japonica. The sequence goes on along the minus strand of JAPPVO010003968.1, from coordinate 2,777 downwards.
GCACAACACAATGGTGTGGAGGAAAGTCAGAAAAAGTGGCCCGGGGGGAAAAATCAGCTTTCTAGTGAAGAAAACGGGCGACAAAGAGTGATGAAGGAATAAACCTGGTCTTCAGAACAATTGCTGGCCTCCCACCCTTCTACGACCTTCCTAACAATGAAAACAAGGTCCCCGCCAAAAATGAACTCAAACCGATGTAAAACGAAGGTTCGAGGGCCAAAACGTGCGGCCTAGGAGCCCCGAAAACTGACTGTTAAGCACCGGAGGTGGCGTTTGACCATGAAGTTGGTCTCTCGAGCCACAGTGTCCCTCAAAAGGGAGAAAATAAGGTGCACGCCAAAAACCGGAGCAAACAGAGGTGGTTAAGCGGTCCCGAACTGAGGCACACGGCCGACGGCTCCGAAAACCGGGAACCGGGCTCCAAATGGGAAAAATGGCCTACGACCACGAAACGTAGCCTACGGCCACTGAGAGATGGTCTACGAGACCTCTCTCTTCCTTCGGGAAGAGAAAACAAAGAAAACAGGGCCTGGTTCGCAAACCAAGGCAAAGCACAAAAGAGTCCGGAAGTCCGAAGGCAAGGCTCGCAGCCGTGACTCCGCAACCTCAGAACGAGCACAATATGCAATCATCACCGAGCGCTCAATTGGTGACGTCTGAGTCTTAAGGTCGGTCAAAAATGGGGTGTCTACAATGATACAAAAAAAAAAAAGACAAAGTGCACAAGACAGTGCAAGTGAAAGTGAATGCGCAAGACAGTGCGAAGCAGAGGGAATGCACGAAACAGTGCGATGCGCAAGAAAGCGCGAGTGATAAACGGCACAAAACAGTGTAATGCGCAAAATAGCGTAAGTGTAAATGCAATGCACAAAACAGTGCGAATGAGGTGCACAAGATAGCGCGATGCGCAAAATAGCGCGAAATGAAATGTATGCAAAATGCATGAGATGCACAAAACAGTGCGAATGAGGTGTGCAAGATAGCGCGATAAAATGCATGCACAATGCAAGACTTGGCACATGGCTTACGACATAGCATTCCATTTATTTGGCACACAACTCACAACACAACACTTTGTTTGTTTGGCACGCGGCTCACAACACAATATTCTGTTTATTTGGCACGCAGCTCGAAACACAGCACTCTGTTTATCTGGGCACACAACTCATTCGGGCACACAGCTCATTTCGGGCACACGGCTCATTTTCGGGCACACAGCTCGTTTCAGGCACACAGCTCATTTCAGGCACACAGCTCATTCTTCGGGCACACAGCTTATTTCGGGCACACAGCTCATTTCGGGCACACAGCTCGTTTCGGGCACACAACTCATTCTTCGAGCACACAGCTCATTTCGGGCACACAGTTCATTCTTCGGGCACACAGCTCGTTCTTCGGGCACACAGCTCATTCTTCGGGCACACAGCTCGTTTCGGGCACACAGCTCATAACACTGCTCAATCTGAACACTCAGTCCATAACACAGCATTTGGTTTGCATTTTGAACACACAGCTCAAGCACTTGAATTTCTGAACATGCAGCTCAAACTTTTGGCATGAACACGCAGCCCACATTTTTGAAATCTGAACACACAGCTCAAACTTTTGTCGCGAACACGCAGCTCACAATTTCTTGAAATCTAAACACACAGCTCAAACTCTTGCGGTGAACACGTGGCCCACATTTTCTTGAAATCTGAACACACAGCTCAAACTTGTTGTCGTGAACACACAACCCACTTTTTTTGAAAGTTGAACACGTAGCTCAAACTTTTGAATTTCTGAATACGCAGCCCATTTTTTTATTGTGAACACGCAGCACACACTTGTTGAAAGTTGAACATAAAGCCCAAACTTTTGAATTTTTGAACGCGCAGCCCATTTTCGAATGTGAACACACAGCACACATTTGTTGAAAGTCGAACACGCAGCCCAAACTTTTGAATTTCTGAACACGCAGCCCATTGTTGATTGTGAACACACAGCACACACTTGTTGAAAGTTGAACACGCAGCCTAAACTTTTGAATTTCTGAACACGCAGCCTATTTTTGATTGTGAACACGCAGCACACACTTGTTGAAAGTTGAACACGCGGCCCAAACTTTTGAATTTCTGAACACGCAGCCCATTTTCGAATGTGAACACACAGCACGCATTTGTTGAAAGTCGAACATGCAGCCTAAACTTTTGAACTTCTGAACACGCAGCCCATTTTCGAATGTGAACACACAGCACACATTTGTTGAAAGTTGAACACGCAGCCCATTTTCGAATGTGAACACACAGCACACACTTGTTGAAAGTTGAACACGCAGCCCAAACTTTTGAATATCTAAACACGTAGCCCATTTTTGATTGTGAACACGCAGCACACACTTGTTGAAAGTTGAACACGCAGCCCAAACTTTTGAATTTTTGAACACGCAGCCCATTTTTGATTGTGAACACGCAGCACACACTTTTCATTTCTGAACACACAGCTCATTCTTCGTTTTGAACACACAGCTCACACATTCCACTTCTGAACACGCAGCTCATACTTTTCAATTTTGAACATGCAGCTCATAACACAACACTGCTCGATCTAAACACACGGCTCATAACATAGTAGTCTTTTAATTTTGAACACACAGCTCATTCTGAACATACAGGATGCGGCGACGGAACTTGCAGAAGTTGAAACAAACTCAGATGCCCGACATTTCCCCTTTTTCTTTTTTTTTTTCGAAGTCTGGAACCTATATAGATTCAGATAGGTCCTGGTTTTTACTACTG
>JAPPVO010003967.1:0-11043 GCA_030407325.1 Camellia japonica | reverse complement strand
TTATAAATAAGACTTAGTTATTTAAATTAAAATTTGATATTCATTAGTAATCTCAAAAGTAAAAGAGGATTTATTGATTATTTTTTTAAAATTCTTCTATTTTCTTGTTTTTGTTAGTTTATTTTAATATGAAAGATTAAATACAAAAACTGTGGGATATTAGAATTCTTACTGGTCCCTTTTGGATTCATCTAGAAAAAGGAATTGTTTTACCGTCAAAACGAATGGAAGGGACGTGGCTAATTTTGTGAAAATCCTCTCCTTCTTGAGATGAGGAAAACCATGAGCAGAGCAAACCATTTCCTTTCCTACAAAGGCTCTTTCTAAGGATAGAATCCTTAAGTTAGGCAGCTTCTCCAGTGTTGCCATTGGGTCTTCCTCAAGTTTAGAGTTGCAGGGATAAATAGGTGAGTCTTGGGCATAATAACTGGTGTTTATATTGTGATAACTTACCTATAATCCCATCTATACACAACTGAACAAGGCAAACACACCAAGCAATTGTCTCAGGAGGCTTAATCCATCTTCTGAACACAAATCACAATGTAGAAATTTAATGGATGTTGTTGTTAAGGATGTAGTTATTGACCATTGTTAGGTCCTCAAGCTTTCCCTCTACGCAGACATTCTCCAAACTCCGGAGATTGGTTAATTTGTAGAGATCTCTAACATTAACCTTATCTGAATCCAAGTTTTGTAACGTCTCCAGATTCTTCAAACCATCTACTCGTAGTTTGCCTTCTGTATAAGAGTAACGATAAGGAAGATAAAGATGTACCAATCCTTCCATCTTCCATAACACATTCGGAACACTGATATGGAAGTTTGTTCGTAAATCAAGGGTTTGCAAGTGTCTAAGGTTGCCTATTGATGATGGCAACTTTGTGAATGCGCCCCTATTTATACCCAAGTACCTCAAAAGGATTAGGTTTCCTATTTCTTTTGGTAACTCTTTTGGTCCTTTTTTTCTGTCAAATGGATTTCCATCGAAATTTTAACTCTAAGAAATTTGGATTCTTTGGAGAAACGGGTCAATTGTTCTCCAAACGAATAATCACAATCATCACCTATGAAGAATAAAATTGTCCGAATATGCCGAGCTCTTTCTTCTTGTTCAAAGAGAGAAAAGTTACCATTCCCATCTAGATTGATGACAAGTCTGTGTATTTTACTGCAAGTGTTACCACCAATTGATGTTACCATGGATGAAGACGAGGGATGCTCTTGCTGATTTATATGCCCACTGTTACGTTTTATTTTTGGCAATCCCGTTGACAAGGTTTTCTATTAGAAGTTGGTTTTCTTTCAAAATTAAGATTATTTTTATTTTCTTTAAGAAGTTGGTTTTCTTTCAAAATTATGATTACTTTTGTTTTATATAAGTAGTTGGTTTTCTCCCAAAACTAAATTAATTCCTCCAGATCTTCTTTTTGGTTCTTAAGGTTTATATCTGGGGATATTTTGTTAGTTTTCTTTGATATTTTATTGAGTATTCAACTCATGGTTTAAAGAGAGTACATCAAAAGTTTTGTTTGTTATACACAAGAGAGAGAAAGAGTTGTTCTTCGGTGGATTCTGAAGAATTCGAGCCTGAAGCTTCAGTGGATTCTGGAGTGGCTCATCGTAAAGACAATTCCGAGGTGAAGACGGGGTTGGAAGAGGCACATAGAGGTTGGTTTAATTAGGCGTGGATTCGCTAGGTAATTGAGAGTATACCTGTGTAATTCCTTTAAATCTTCTTAGTGGATTGTTTTGTAACTGTTACCCGTGGTTTTTTAATCACAGTTGGAGGTGTCCAATTGTGGTTTTTCCACGTAAAATCGTTGTGTCGATTTGTCTTTGATTGTTTGATTGGGATTGTTATATTCTGCTTAAAATTGGTACATAATCACAAATCAACATCTAGGGTTTCTAGATTTTTCAATTAGTATCAGAGCGGGTCGTTCTATTTTTAAAAAAAAAAATCTTTTAGAACGAGATCTTGTTTGATTTGTGATAATGGATTCAATTCGTGAGGGAAATTCAATGGTTCGACCGAAAAGGCCGGTTGAGAATGCCACTAATAATGAATCCTCGGAGAGTGATGATGAAGAGCTTGAGCAAGCTTATGAAAAGTTGTATAAGGAGTCTCTTAAGTTATCCAAATTAAATGACAAACTCACAACGAAACTCAAAACATGTGAAAGTGAGAATGTCAAACTTAAGGAGGAGATTTCCAAGGCTAGGATTGATGCCATCAATATAGCTAATGATCAACAAGTTCTTTGTGCAAAACTCTTGACTTGTGAGGTAGAGAGGAATGAGCTACAGCAAATCTATGCAACATATGAAGAAAAGATTGAAACTCTCAAGATGTCTCAAGTTGCCTTGGAGGAGCTAATCATCAAGAAAGAGGAAGAACTCAAATGTGCTAGGGCTACCATTGGTCTTTGGAACAAAGGATCAAAGACTTTAGACAATATCATTGGGTCTCAACAAATTTGTTCTGACAAGAGTGGCATTGGCTTTGGATTTGATAGTAAGATAGAGCAAAAACAGAGTGTATCTACATCTCATTATGTGAAAAGCATAGATCCCATGATAAAAGTGTGTGTGTGACTCTTGGAGTTCGACAAACACTAGATTCAAATCCTAGTAGTGATATGAAAGCTGAACCTCCGACAAGAGAATCTAAGCACAACTAAGGAAAGTCAAACCACTAGGAATCAAGGAGTATTTGGTGAGTAAAAGTGGAGGCTCCCCCTCAATCAATGAATCCTTTATTTTTTTCTTTTTTTTTTCACATCTTTTTCTTTTCTTTCTTTTGCACATTTTTTTTTCTTTTTCACATTTTTTTTTCTTTCTTTTGCACACTCATTGGCGGCTGACATGCTCAAGAGTATGGAAACCGAACCAGAGAAGCATGGATATAATAAGAATGGCCTGGTTGGTGACTCTGAGGTAGCCTTTTCCTCATGGCTGGAGTACAAAGAATAAAAGGGAAAGCCATGGGGATGCAAAAAGATGGAAGGTGGTTAAAAGACTCAACATCACCCAAAATATGCTAGTATCGGTCAATTCCGCTAGAAAAACAAAAGATACCATGCCAGAAGTCCATAGAGAAAAATGATCACTAAGGCGGAAAACTTCAAAATTTGCTAATCCAAGAGTGTGTACAGAATGAGACATACTAATCAAAAAACACACACTCCAAAATGAGTAATGACCACAGAAAGTACACACATGGTAACATGTAATGGATATTCTCATCAATTTCAATATGCACCAAGGACATCTCAAAAAAAAATTTCAAATTTGCAAAACCATACTAAGAAAATCTTTTTGGATTTTTTTTTTTTTTCATTTTTTTTCTTAACCAAAGCAAGACAAAAAACGAACATGCACACATTTTTTTTTTTTTTATTTTTTTAGAAAACAAAACATGTCAGAAAACGAACAGCACACATTTTTTTCTCATTAAAAAAAACACACAGAAACCCAAAAACTAAAACAAATAACACAAATTAACACAAGTCAAGTTTTTTTCACCCAAACCGCTTTAGTATAAATAAAGTTGTGAGAATTGCGGTTTTTGGGTGGTGTCTTGACGTTGTGGTTCCCTTCTCCTTCAATGAGAACCCGTCTTGACATGGTTTTTAACTTCCTATTCCTAGGTCTAGGTAAACACCACCTCTGTTCATGTTTGGTCTCAAGCAAATCAAAATAGCAAGGTTTATTATGACCCTTAACCTCCTTATGACCAATGAAGTGTCTCATACCCCTTGAGATATTAGAATTTCTTCCATCTCTATGAGACATTCTCCCATGCAATTCATAACAATAAGGGCGAATATGACCATGCATACCACAATGATGACAAATAAAAACAAGATATAGGATGTACCTTCTTTTCTTTTACCTTACAAACTCTAGGAAGTTTGAGAAGTCCATCCTTATGTTGAGTTTTTTGTTTTCCCTTTCCTTGAGTTCTTGTATCATGAGATGTAGATACACTCTGTTTTTGCTCTATCTTACCATCAAATTCAAAGCTAATGCCACTCTTGTCAGAACAAATTTGTTGAGACCCAATGATATTGTCTAAAGTCTTTGATCCTTTGTTCCAAAGACCAATGGTAGCCCTAGCACACTTGAGTTCTTTCTCTTTCTTGATGATTAGCTCCTCCAAGGCAACTTGAGACATCTCGAGAGTTTTAATCTTTTCTTCATATGTTGCATAGATTTGCTGTAGCTCATTCCTCTCTGTCTCACAAGTCAAGAGTTTTGTACAAAGAGCTTGTTGATCATTAGCTATCTTGATTGCATCAATCCTAGCCTCGGAAATCTCCTCCTTAAGTTTGACATTCTCACTTTCACATGCTTTGAGTTTCGTTGTGAGTTTGTCATTTAATTTGGATAACATAAGAGACTCCTTATACAACTTTTCATAAGCTTGCTCAAGCTCTTCATCATCACTCTCCGAGGATTCATTATCAGTGGCATTCTCAACCGGCCTCTTCGGTCGAACCATTGAATTTCCCTCACGAATTGAATCCATTATCACAAATCAAACAAGATCTCGTTCTAAAAGATTTTTTTAAAAAGATTTTTGAGTGGTCCTTGGTGCATATTGGAATTGATGAGAATAACCATTACATGTTAATATGTGTGTGCTTTCTGTGGTCATTACTCATTTTGGAGTGTGTGTTCTTTGATTAGTATGTCTCATTCTGTACACACTCTTGGATTAGCAAATTTTGGAGTCTTCCATCTTAGTGATCATTTTTTGGACTTTTGGCATTGTATCTTTTGCTTTTCTAGAAGAATTGACCTATACTAGCAAATCATAGGTGATGTTGAGTCTCTTAACCACCTTCTATCTTATTGCATCTCCATGGCTTTCCCCTCTGTTATATACAAGAGAGAGAGAGAGAGAGTTGTTCTTCGGTGGATTCTGAAGAATTCGAGCCTGAAGCTTTGGTGGATTCTGGAGTGGCTCATCGTAAAGACAATTCCGAGGTGAAGTCGGGGTTGGAAGAGGCACATAGAGGTTGGTTCAATTAGGCGTGGATTCGCTAGGTAATTGAGAGTATACCTGTGTAATTCCTTTAAATCTTCTTAGTGGATTGTTTTGTGACTGTTGCCCGTGGTTTTTTAATCACAGTTGGAGGTGTCCAATTGTGGTTTTTTCACGTAAAATCGTTGTGTCGATTTGTCTTTTATTGTTTGATTGGGATTGTTATATTTTGCTTAAAATTGGTACATAATCACAAATCAACATCTAGGGTTTAAAGAGAGTACATCAAAAAGATTTTCTTAGTATGATTTTGCAAGCTTGAAATTTTTGAGTAGTCCTTGGTGCATATTTGAAAAAAAAAATAGAATGACCTGCTTTGATACCAATTGAAATATCTAGAAACCCTAGATGTTGATTTGTGATTATGTACCAATTTTAAGCAAAATATAACAATCCCAATCAAACAATAAAAGACAAATCGACACAACGATTTTACGTGGAAAAACCACAATTGGACACCTCCAACTGTGATTAAAAAACCACGGGCAACAGCCACAAAAACAATCCTCTATGTGCCTCTTCCAACCCCGTCTTCACCTCGGAATTGTCTTTACGATGAGCCACTCCAGAATCCACCGAAACTTCAGGCTTGAATTCTTCAGAATCCACCGAAGAACAACTCTCTCTCTTGTATATAACAAACAAAACCTTTGATGTACTCTCTTTAAACCATGAGTTGAATACTCAATAAAACATCAAAGAAAACTAACAAAATATCCCCAGATATAAACCTTAAGAACCAGAAAGAAGATCTGGAGGAATTAAATAGTTTTGGGAGAAAACCAACTATTTATAGAAAATCCAAAAGTAATCCTAGTTTTGGAAAAAATCCAATTACTTATAGAAATCCAAAAGTAATCCTAGTTTTGGAAGAAAATCAACTTCTTAAAGAAATCCTTGTCAAACGGGATTGCCAATAAAAAAACCTAACAATCTCCCCCTTTGGTAATGCCGTGACAAAACACACCTAACAAATAAAATCCTAGTCACCCTAACCTCTTACAACCAACAAACACAAACGTCTTTCTCAAGATAAAGATCTGCAAAACAGCTATTAGTGCCACAATCTCCAAAACAACTATTAGTCTCACAAGAGTATATGAAAAGGCAATAAACACATGGCTAGATTATCTTGAAGCATTTGAAGCATGAGATGGAAAACATGAATAGATGCAACTTGGAGATTTTAAGAACATGTAGCATGAAAACCTGAAAACTAAGACACATGCACCCGACACATGGCATGAATACATGAAATCCTAAGACACATGAAAAACACATCCTAAGACACATGAAAAACAGATTTTAAGAACATGTAGCATGAAAACCTGAAACCTAAGACACATGCACTCGACACATGGCATGAATACATGAAATCCTAAGACACATGAAAAACAACTTTCTCCCCCTTTTTGTCACGAATTGACAAAGGAAGCTCAAACAACAAAAGCAAGATCATAAACCACAAAAGCAATGACATGATAACGACTGACCGAACTCCCCCTCACTAAAAACAACCACAAACACTGAAAACAGTGAACAAGAAAAAAATAACAAAAATAATATGGTGGAGCAAACAAGAAATTTCAGATTTGTACCTTGAAACACACAAGATTATCCAGAAGCACAATTACTTGAAAACACACTGTGCACAGCCTTTAGAAAATTCCTCATAAAAGAAAGTGATGCATTTGTGAAAAGCATAGATCCCATGAAAAAAGTGTGTGTGTGACTCTTGGAGTTTGACAAACACAAGATTCAAATCCTAGTAATGATATGAAAGCTGGACCTCCAACAAGAGAATCTAAGCATAACTACGGAAAGTCAAACCACTAGAATCAAGGGGTATTTGGTAAGTAAAAGCGGAGGCTCCCCCCCAATTAATGAATCCTTTATTTTTTTTCTTTTTTTTTTTACATCTTTTTTCTTTTCTTTCTTTTGCACATTTTTTTTTTTCTTTTTCACATTTTTTTTTCTTTCTTTTGCACACTCATTGGCGGCTGACATGCTCAAGAGTATGGAAACCGAACCAGAGAAGCATGGATATAATAAGGATGGCCTGGTTGGTGACTCTGAGGTAGCCTTTTCCTCATGCCTAGACTACAAAGAACAAAGGGGAAAGCCGTGGAGATGCAAAAAGATAGAAGGTGGTTAAGAGACTCAACATCATCCATGATATGCTAGTATAGGTCAATTCCTCTAGAAAAGCAAAAGATACAATGCCAGAAGTCCAGAGAAAAAACAGATCACTAAAGTAGAAGGCTCCGATATTTGCTAATCCAAGAGTGTGTACAGAATGAGACATACTAATCAAAGAACACACATTCCGAAATGAGTAATGACCACAGAAAGTACACACATATTAACATGTAATGGATATTCTTATCAATTCCAATATGCACCAAGGACCACTCAAAATTTCAAGCTTGCAAAATCATACTAAGAAATATTTTTGGATTTTTTTTTTTTCAATTTTTTTTTCTTAACCAAAGAAGACAAAAAAACGAATATGCCCACATTTTTTCTTATTAAAAAAAACACAGAAACCAAAAACTAAGACAAATAAACAAATTAACACAAGTCAATTTTTCTCACACCAAACCCTTTAGTATGAACAAAGTTGTAAGAATTGCGGTTCTGGGTGGTGTCTTGACGTTGTGGTTCCTTTCCCCTGCAATGGGAACCCGTCTCGACTTGTTTCCAACTTCTTATTTTTAGGTCTAGGCAAATACACTCTTCCATGCAACTTATAACAATAAGGGCGAATATGTCCATGCATACCACAATAATGACAAATAAAAACAAGGTGTACCTTCTTTTCTTTGGCCTTACCAACTCTAGGAAGTTTGAGAAGTCTATCCTCATGTTGAATTTTTTGTTCTCCATTTCCTTGAGTTCTTGTATCACAAGATATGGAAGCCTTCTGTTTTTGATCTTTCTTACCACCAAAGCCAATGCCACTCTTGTCAGAATAAATTTGTTCAGACCCAATGATATTGTCCAAAGTCTTTGATCCTCTGTTCCAAAGACCAATGGTAGCCATAGCACACTTGAGTTCTTTCTCTTTCTTGATCATTAGTTCTTCCAAAGCAACTTGAGACATCTCAAGAGTTTCAATCTTTTCTTCATATGTTGCATAAATTTGCTGTAGCTCATTCCTCTCTGTCTCACAAGTCAAGAGTTTTGCACAAAGAGCTTGTCGATCATTAGAAATCTTAAGGCATCATTCCTAGCCTCGGAAATCGCTTTTTTTAACTTGACATTCTCACTTTCACATGTTTTGAGTTTCTTTGTGAGTTTGTCATTCAATTTGAATAAGTTAAGAGGCTCCTTATACAACTTTTGATATGCTTGCTGAAGTTCTTCATCTTCACTCCCTGAGGATTCGTCAAGTAGGGGTGGTCGAACCATAGAATTTCCCTCACGAATTGAATCTATTATCACAAATCAAACAAGATCTCGTTCTAAAAGATACAAGAGAGAGAGAGTTATTCTTCGGTGGATTCTGAAGAATTCGAGCCTGAAGCTTCGGTGGATTCTGGAGTGGCTCATCGTAAAGACAATTCCGAGGTGAAGACGGGGTTGGAAGAGGCACATAGAGGTTGGTTCAATTCGGCGTGGATTCGTTAGGTAATTGAGAGTATACCTGTGTAATTCCTTTAAATCTTCTTAGTGGATTGTTTTGTGGCTGTTGCCCGTGGTTTTTTAATCACAGTTGGAGGTGTCCAATTGTGGTTTTTCTACGTAAAATCATTGTGTCGATTTGTCTTTTATTGTTTGATTGGGATTGTTATATTCTGCTTAAAATTGGTACCAATTTCTTATAGAAATTCCTTGTCTGATCCACCATATTATTTTTGTCAAGGAAAGGGAAAACAAAAAACTCAACATAAGGATGGACTTCTCAAACTTCCTAGAGTTGGTAAGGTAAAAGAAAAGAAGGTACATCCTATACATCCTGTTTTTATTTGTCATCATTGTGGTATGCATGGTCATATTCGCCCTTATTGTTATGAATTGCATGAGAGAATGTCTCATAGAGATGGAAGAAATTCTAATATCTCAAGGGGTAGGAGACACCTCATTGGTCATAAGGAGGTTAAGGGTCATAATAAACCTTGCTATTTTGATTTGCTTGAGACCAAACATGAACAGAGGTTGTGTTTACCTAGACCTAGGAATAGGAAGTTGAAAACCATGTCAAGACGGGTTCTCATTGAAGGGGAAGGGAACCATAACGTCAAGACACCACCCAAAAACCGCAATTCTCACAACTTTATTTATACTAAAGCGGTTTGGGTGAGAAAACTTGACTTGTGTTAATTTGTTTATTTGTTTTAGTTTTGGGTTTCTGTGTGTTTTTTTTAATGAGAAAAAAATGTGTGCTTGTTCGTTTTCTGACATGTTTTGTTTTCTAAAAAAATAAAAAATAAAAAATAAATGTGTGCATGTTCGTTTTTGTCTTGCTTTGGTTAAGAAAAAAAAATGAAAAAAAAAAAAAATCCAAAAAGATTTTCTTAGTATGGTTTTGCAAATTTGAATTTTTTTTTTTTGAGATGTCCTTGGTGCATATTGGAATTGATGATAATATCCATTACATGTTACCATGTGTGTACTTTCTGTGGTCATTACTCATTTTGAAGTGTGTGTTTTTTGATTAGTATGTCTCATTCTATACACACTTTTGGATTAGCAAATTTTGGAGTCTTCCGCCTTAGTGATCATTTTTCTCTATAGACTTCTGGCATGGTATCTTTTGTTTTTCTAGCGGAATTGACCGATACTAGCATATCTTGGGTGATGTTGAGTCTTTTAACCACCTTCCATCTTTTGCATCCCATGGCTTTCCCCTTTATTCTTTGTACTCCAACCATGAGGAAAAGGCTACCTCAGAGTCACCAACCAGGCCATCCTTATTATATTCATGCTTCTTTGGTTCGATTTCCATACTCTTGAGTATGTCAGCCGCCAATGAGTGTGCAAAAGAAGAAAAAAAATGTGAAAAAGAAAAAAAAATGTGCAAAAGAAAGAAAAGAAAAAGATGTGAAAAAAAAAAGCAAAAAAAATAAAGGATTCATTGATTGAGTGGAGCCTCCGCTTTTACTCACCAAATACCCCTTGATTCCTAGTGGTTTGACTTTCCTTAGTTGTGCTTCGATTCTCTTGTCGGAGGTTCAGCTTTCATATCACTACTAGGATTTGAATCTAGTGTTTGTCGAACTCCAAGAGTCACACACACACTTTTATCATGGGATCTATGCTTTTCACATAATGCATCACTTTCTTTTATGAGGAATCTTCTAGAGGCTGTGCACATTGTGTTTTCTTGTAATGGTGCTTCTTGGATAATCTTGTATGTTTCAAGGTACAAATCTGAAATTCCCTGCTTGCTCCACCATATTAATTTTTGTCGGTTTCTTCTTGTTCATATTTTTCTATTTGTGTGGTTTTTGATCTTGCTTTAGTTGATTGAGCTTCCTTTGTCAATTCGTGACAAAAAGGTGTTGTTCATGTTTTCATGCTACATGTTCTTAAAATCTCCAAGTCGCATCTATTCATGTTTTCCATCTCATGCTTCAAGATAATCTAGTCATATGTTTATTTTTCATATACTCTTGTGGGACTAATAGTTGTTTTGGAGATTGTGGCACTAATAGTTGTTTTGCAGATCTTGACCGTCAGAAATAAGTTTGCTTTTGTTGGCTGTTATTGTGATACCCCTGTTCCGTAAATTTAATCAGTTTAAATTGACCAGAATCAATTTTCATATAAATTTCACCGTAGGCTCTAAAAATTTTGCCAATCACAATGGCGTAATCAATTTTGGGTTCCTATGGCCGATATGGCCCTCAATTAAATTTCTAAAGCAGATTATTCAAACAGATATTCCTACAGTGAACAGATACGAATTCAAGTTCACATATTGTCACATAATGGCACACAAAATCATGTTAAACACATAACCATAAACAGATTAAGGACTTTGCACA
>JAPPVO010003966.1:0-28493 GCA_030407325.1 Camellia japonica | reverse complement strand
TTCTCCTCCAATCACCATCCGCCACGTGTGTGGGGGGGTTGTAGGGGTGGTGATTGGAGGGGGTCTCTATCGATGCTAAAAACCATGTCAGTTAAAATTTGTAGCATGTAAGGGCGATGGTGATATGATGTGAAATGACGACCTATAGGTCAACATCAGATAAAATAGGGAAATGAATAAGAAGTTACTAAGAGGGTGTGACGGGAGGACAAGTACAATCACCATGACTGAAATAAGAAAGCATGTCGAGTTTAGTGTATAAAACCCAAAGAAGAAGTCTCCATATGTAAGAGGTGGTGATATCATAGTTTTGTTCCTTAAAACTTGCTTGGAAGGATCCACGGTGGCGGTGGGGTTGGTGGTGGTGGGGTTGGTGAAAGTGGTGGGGTTAATATAACTGACGTTATTAGTAGGAATAAGGTTGGTGGTGGTGGTGCACATGACAATGGCGTTAATGTGATTTTCGTTGGTAGTAAGCTGATTATTATTGTCGCTAAGTCTTCCTACTACTCTAGGAGGGCTGAGTATAGCCTGGAAAGTGGCCGTTGCAATTAGAACAGCTACAACCAGTATTGTATTCCGCATCTCCATTGTCAAAACTCTTGCTTGATAAAACAGTGCTACTATATTAAATTCAAAGTTCCAATGTGGTGACATACAAAATTCAGCAAAACTATAATCCTTAGGAAGTGATGAACTTTTTGAAGCTCCTGCATTGCCTAAAGCTTTCTGTAGACACCCCATTTTTGACCGTCCTCAAGACTTGGACGTCACTGTTTGAACACTCGGTGATTATCCATGTTTGTGTTCGTTTGGAGTTCCCGGAGTCCTCGGCTACGCGCCCTGCCTCAGGATCTCCGAACTCGACCGTTTTGTGTCTGGTTTTGCACCAAACACTTGTGTTTTGCCTTGGAGGGGCAGGGAATGCCTTGTGAGGCATCCCCACACACCACCGGCAGTGGCTAGAGGCCACCGGCTAGTTTTTGTTGCCAACGGCAATGTATGTTGCCGGTCGGCACTCTTTATTGTCGGTCGGCAGTCATTTTTGTCAAAATGACATTTTTGCCCATCTGACTACTGTTCAGCTGCTTTTGGAGATATTTTGAAACAGCTGGCTGGCATTTGCTTCCCCTCCATACACGTGTATGGAGGGATGCCCCTCTTGTTAGCTTACATTGTAAGTTTACAAGATTGGCTCCTCTATAAGAGGAGCTCTCCTCTCCCTTGCTCAAGGGTTAGAAAAATTAGAGCTTTTTGCTTAGAAAATACAGAGGAAGCTCTGGTTTTAGGGTTAGGGTTCAATACACATCCTATCTCTATATTACTCGTGTGTGTTTTAGTCCATACTATTGCACACAAGCACCTAGTGTTTCACCTTCCCTTGGCTACTGAGGTCCTAAGGGCTTATTCTTGCTGTTCTTGGCTGGATTGGAGCTCAAGGAGGCCACAAAATCACCATTTGTGAAGAGGTCTACAAGGGTAACCACTTTACTCCCTTTTTACCCCTTTCTTGCATCTTATTTCTACCTATCTTAGAGCTGTTTTTGTGTTTAGTGTATAACATAAAAAAGTTCTATTTTTAGGCCCTCTTGATTGTTTGTTAAGAGTGTTTTGTGGTTTGGGTGTGTTTGACCACCCTTAGGCCTTGAAAGGCCCCATTTTTGTGCTATTTTGTGCAAGTTTCGAGACTTTGGTGTTTGGGCCTCTTCACCACTGAAATCTTGAGGGATTTCAGTGGTGAAGAGGGTGCCTTGAAGTCTCAAGAAGGAGGGGGCCACCCCCTCTCCTTGTTGTCCTTAAAAGGGACCATTTTTGGCCTCTAGAGGAAGCCTTTGTGAGAATGTTTGTTGAGCATGCCATGACTGTTTTTCATGCTTATATTGCCATAATATAACATGGTTTTAAGTTGGTTTTGGTATACCATGCATGCCTTGCATACCTTCCTTGTAATGCCTTGTGATTGCCTTAATATGCCTTAGGTTGTGTGCCTTTGGTTTAGCATGTTTTAGGCTTAGATTTGTGAAGCTTTTGTGCTTATTTTGCCATGCTTTAGGTCTGTCTTAGGTTGTTTGAGTCGACCCTAGCATGCATTATATAGCCTCTTTGCATTTTTGGGCTTGTTGGCCTTAAGTATGTAAGTGTATAACATGCCTCGTTTGCATTATTTCAGTGGTTTGGAACCACTTAACATGACATTTCAGTCCACTTAACATGTTTGCATACTTGCCTTAGAGGCTTCATTGTTGCTTTGAAAGCTCGTGTTGTATGCTCCATGTTTTGGTCATTATGTATGCCTTTGGATTTGAGCCATTTAGATGCCATCTAGGTGTCCCTTGGGTGTTGTTTAGGTCTGCCTTCGACCTGTTTTGAGTCCCCTTAGCCTTGTGAGGCTTGGTGGGTTTGACCTTGGTTTAAGCTTCTTGGCTTACCTCAAGTACTTGGACCATTTGCATGCTTTACTTGCTTGAATTAGTTGGTTTGGCACCTCTATTTTGTGCAATTTCAGAGTTTGGTATGCATGCTAATTGTCCATTGTTTGGTCTCTTTAAGTGTGCTCAAGAGTTGCCTTGTTTACGCTTAAGGTGTTGGACCATGATTGCATGCATGTGTGTGTGCATTTTGGCCTTCGTTTCCTTGGTTTTGGCCACTGATTTTGGGCCTAATTAGAGTTGCCTAAATCATGTTTAAGTCCACCTTTTCATTAGTTTGCATTGCCTCATGTTTGCTTGAATGCTTGCATAAGTGCCTTGCCATGCCATGTTGCATCCTTAGCTTACATGCCTAGGTTGTATTACATCTTGCATGCATGCCTCGTTCCTTGATTTGGTGATAGGAATTGGGCCTTGTTTTGTTTGATTGGTTCGCATTTCATTTGACATGAAAGTTGCACACTTGATTCTTTGGGCCATCATGCATGGAAATGCGTGATTGGTGGTCCGAGAATCGAGGCGCATGCCCCTTTGAGTCATAAACATAATAGGGGACATGATTGGTGCATACATTGTTTGAATTGTATTGCCGTGCAAGTTTTGCCCTCTGCTGCTGTGAGTTGCAGGTTCTGCAGGCATTCTTTGCCGACCGGCAGTATTCAGTGCCGACCGGCAGTATATCATCAGCCGATGGATGAATCTTGTGCCGATGACCACAATTCATTGCCGGTGGCTATTCTACTTAGCCAGTGGTGATTCCCAGCATCCAGAGAAGCATCATTGAGACTTTGGCAGTCTTCAGAGAGGCAAAGCAGGGAAAACAGAGGCAAACTATGCATGGCAGTGCGATTCCGAGCAAGTCCCGAGCATGCGCTGCATCTGACCCGCTTCCCGAGGGCTTTACTGTTTTAATTAGATTAATTAATTTGTTTAGTTAGTTTAATGAATCTGTAATATTTAATTAGCTTGCGTAGTTAATTAATTTGTATTATTTATTTGATCCCCCCGGGCGAGGGCAAATCTGTAATAAGTGTGGGTGAGTGGTGTGCATGTCTTCCAACCCCCACTTCTTTCTTCCCTTTTACTTACCTGTTTTGATGGTTAGCATTAGGGCACGTTTAAATTAGCATACAGTATGATAGCATGCGTGCATCCATACATTTGTTTTACATGCACCGGGCTCGACGCATCACGCTAACTGCATTGTATTTCAATTTCCAAATTGAATTTGTTACCTGTAGCATTTCACATGCCATGCTTAGGGTTAGCCGAGCCTATCCTAATCACATTCTGTATGCGATGCATTAGTCACTCTAACACGAACTAGGGCATGCATGTTTGCTAACTAGTTTATTATTTTGGCATGGAGTACGATGTAAGTATTTATGCTTTAGCATCTCGCATGCGTGTGAATGTTAACATGACAGCATGATTACCATGAGGCTAAGTGCTTACATGAGATAAACTGTTTGAATGCCTGTGGGTGGAGGTTGGATTGTTTGAGTTGGAAAAACTCATTGAAATCCGTGTTTTAGCCTACTTGCGAGTAGCAAATTCCAAAGCGCTTTTCAAAACAAACGGATATGCAATGCTTGTTTCCAAATTAGGCAATCTAGTCTATACTTGTTTGCTGTGCGCATAACATAGTAATTCTAGGCTAATAACCGGAATAAGAACGCACAACGTTTTCAAAATTAGATATCATGGTTAGTAGAGGCCAGTCTTCGGACCGGGCGAAAGGGGGTGCTCATAGCTGACCTTTCCCGATCGTACCCAAGCTCCCGAGCCAAGACAACTTTGGTGATGATGGACACGTGGCCTTCGGCACCGAGTCAGGGTTTCCTAAATTTCCCCATTAAAAAATATTTAGGTGGCGACTCTGTATCTGGCAAAGCAGTCCATGTTTGGCACTTCTTTCTCAAAAATCTGTTTTCTCAAACGATTTGCCAGAGTTGGACTCTTTGGTTCAGGTTAAGAACCGCAACAAACAAAAAGGGAGTCCGAACTGTAGAGTGAAGCCCAAGGGCGCGTCTGCAGTTTCTGGCGACTCTGCTGGGGAATTTAGAGAGCTTGACTCGAACTCATGATATCCTATTTTGACTACACTTATGTGTCTCTTTGCATTGCATGTGCATTGGTGCGCCTAGGACACCGTGTTGGCCATCTGCTATTCCTGAGCGGTTTGCTGGAGGCTTGTCTTGTCAAGGTATGACCATAGGCTGACCGTTTGCGGGCTCTGCCAGTATGGGAACACAAACCCCGGTTTTACCGGGGCACCCTCTTTGACCAATCGACCTAGTGCATATCGAAATCCATAGTGACCATTCCAAACTAGGACAGGTTGCTTACCCGATATAGGTTGTTTGAGGCCGCTGTGTGCATAGTGAAACCCTAGCTCCTGACAAAATAGGACAGGGAAACCCTACCCCAACATAGGGGTGTATTGGCTCTCTCTTACCTGCTATGTGCTTTTTAGAGTATATCTCTGCAGGGAACGCGTTATATCAGTTTGCAAGTTTGAGCATCAGGCCCGAGGGCACTAGTATCGGTGTTGTTGAGAATCAGTTATGTCTGCGGGTATCAGTTCAGTTTTGAACAGTGATTCTGGGGAACAATGATCAGTAGTAGAGTGTAGTTGTTCGGCTACACCCGTGTTTGATCTGTTTGGGGCTGAAATACTACTTGTTTTCCGTTTCAGTTCAGAGATTCAGAGAATTGATCTAGAACAGCTAGTGTCTTCTCCTTGCTGAGGCAGGACTTAGCATGACGCAGAATTCAGAAGAGATCGTGGTCATGACGGCCGCGTTGGATCAAGGAATCACCCTACACAGTGAGACTACTGTTGATATGCTGCATCCACCCAGATCGCCGGTTGCGCACCCAGTTTGGGCCCCTCAACTATATCAGGCTCGCGAGCCTACTACATTTGAACTAATGGGAATGATAGGTGATCTTCAAAGATCCGTGGCGGATCTCGCCTATGGAATGTCAGCTTCACCGCCAGCCGCACCGTATGCCGGGAGCTTTGTACCCCAGGAGCCCCCGCTGTTGGGCCGAATTGTTATTGAACTTAGTCAACCGGAGATGGCCTCCAGTTATAACAATGACATGTCAACACCAACTTAAATCCTAGATCAGGCTGAGGCCCGAGACAAAGGTAAAATGAAGGCAGATGCTGATCCTATCGAACAACTGCTGTGGGCAGTAGAGGCTTTGAAAGCCAGGGGGATGAACAAGCAACAGATATCTGCAGTTGTGACAAAAGCTGTGGAGGACGCTTTCCCCACTCCGCCTGAGGGCAGTTCCAGTCAATCAGAGAACCGGGATAGGCCCCGTCATGCCAAAACAGTTCTTCCCGCTCCCAACCCTGCATCTGGAAAGGATCAGAAATCCAAGGCCGCACCCGTCGATCCGTTCGCTAGTGCATCTAGCAAGAGTGCTCAGGCTCCAAAGTACCTGCCTCGAGGGCGCCGAGTCTTCCATCCTCTCTACTTGCCTTTGTCTAGGGCACTTTTGATTTTGGCCAAAAAGGGGCATCTTACACCTCTTGAGCCCCGACCCCTCCCGAAGAATCTCCCTGCTACGCATGATCCTGCTCAATACTGTGTGTACCACCAGCAGACAGGCCACCCTACTGACAATTGCTTCCGCCTCCGTCATGAGGTGCAGGATTTGATTGACAACGAGGTTATCCTCCCGCCTACCTCGGCCAAGTCAGTCACTACAGAGTTCTTGGATTTTGAGGTTACCGATAGTGCAAGCATGTAATCAGGAAGTGAACCACCTGCGGGTGACACTTGGCATATTTTTGATGTGGCGTCTGGCACGCATTTTTGAGCATCTACGGTCACTAGTTTTGTAAATTCTGGCTTGAGTGTCGAGTCGGTCTTTGTTTTTTGAGTCTGTCTCATTGTCTTGAGTCAGTCCTTTTTGCTCACGAGTCTGTCTTGTTGTAACGAGTCAGTCCCCTTTGTATAGAATGTCAGGTGATTCCGGAGTTGTTGCCTCGAACACCGTTTTGCCATTATCCTTTTGTTTTTGCTTTTTGAGTCTGTTGCTGCCGAGGAGCCAGCTATACCAACAAATTTGAATGAAACAGCCGTGGCTATCACGTTCCGTACTTGTTGCTATTTGAGTCAGCCGTGCCAGAGGATGTGAATGGAACAACAGTACATACCACCTACTCTCTTGTGCCTTAAACATCGTTGTAATGAAAACAAAGATGAAGGAATTCCTCGGGTTTTGCAAAACTTTGATCATTTTTGAGAGAAAGATAGGCATGCTAAGCCTTTTTATGAATGAAATCATGCTTGTCGGCGTGAGTACTGAAAAGGACCCTGGTTTGATCCAGACTGGTTCCACACTATCTTCAGCGCAAGCGATTTGTCGCTTTCTTAAAAACTTTCAAAAACAAAATGTTTTGCGCGGTCCTGTGAAGACTTGTGTGGAATTGCTCTTGAGATTGTGCAGCCTAGGATCGCTCTCAGCCTCAAGATTCAATTTATCTGTTGCAAACTGGAATCCGTTCAAAACGTTCAACAGTGCCATGAAACGCCTGTGTGGCCCATTTTGAGGCAGCCCTCGAGCAAGAGGCATCAAAGTCAGATCGAGGAGATCAGATCCCACCCGGCAAGGCTCGTGAAGCAACCGTGATGGACTTTTCTGCAAATCAACACAACAGTCATTCTCCTGGACACAGAAAGGCTTCAATCTCAAAACCATTTGGCATGGGCTTGCTACACTTTTACCCTTTGAGAGGCTCGCTGGGCCGAAAACCCAGAAGGGCGACCCAGGCAAAAGTTAGAGCAAAGAAATAAAAAGAAGCAAGAGAGAGAAAAAAATAGCAAAGAAAGAAAAAAATGAAAATACAAAAGAAAAAGAAAAAGAAAAAGAAAAAGAAAAAAAAAACATAGCTTGCAAGGTCGAAAACCCGCATTGGGCGCCTTGGCAAAAGTTAGAGCCTGAAAAGTGAAGGTTAAAATACCCGAGTGTACCTTAACCGGAACTACGTAAGGCTTGATTTCCATGTTTGGGATACGTAGGCAACTTCATCTTGAAGTCCAGCCCCCAACGCTTCCATAGCGTCTCAGTCCATGTCATGGTTTTGATCACTTGTGCCTCCTCCGAATCCGATGTCTCGGTTACGTCATCTGGGACTACGTAATCAACTTCCTCCTGAAGTCTAACCACCAACACCTTCCAGGTGATTGTGTCCATATATTGATTCAAACCGTCTTCGTCTCCTCCGCGTCCGAGGATCAGATCGTCATCGACGAGGACTGGCTTACAGCATGCCGCGGCATCATCCAAACAAGGGGCAACTTTCCGTTGCCATTTAGTGCCATAAGTTGCCCTGAGTTGCCGTCCAAACCAGGGGCAACTTTCCGTTGCCATGCGGCCCCCCCTTTAAGCAAGGGGCAATTTCTCATTGCCTCCGATCCGAGGTTGCGCATCTCAAGGGTAAGTTCTGCGCTCGTCGAGCGTTGATTGTTTGCAAAAATAGTTTTTGAAAATTTTTACTGAAGTTGACTATTTTCTCGAAAACTATTTCATTTTCCAAGACTGGACCATTTTCTTGGACCCAGAAAGGAAAATTTTCAGTGCTCACAGCCTGACTTGTATGATTTTCAAATCAAAAATCGAACAAGTATGTTAATCCAACTCTCATTTTGGTCAAAACTTGTTTTAGGAAGAAAACAAAAAAAATGGTCAAAGTGACGAACTAGGGGCACAATTGAGTCAGGTCTTCTGTCTTTCCCCCGTCAACATACTCGCCGGAAAGGCACTCTACCCACTGGGAGAAATAGCCGTGAGCTAACAGTGCTGGGCGTGAACCTGCGACTTCCTATTCATCCATTAATCACCCGGGGGAGGGATAAAAAAATGAGAGAATAAAGAATAGAGAGGTGTAAGCAGAGAGAGAAGTAAGAAGAGGGTTTTGAGAGAAAAAACCGAGCCTGAGGGCCGAGTGATGTGAGTATCACAAATCAGAAAGGGTGGGAATAATACCCGGAGGAATTGGCTCCTCGAGATTTGAGGTCTTTTTGTAAACATGTCCGCGTGTCGTGTCTTTTGATTTGTCGGTCTCGATTTTGGCTTTGAGTCTTTTCCGAGTGTGTCTCGTTGTGTTCAGGTCGTGTGCCTTTTGTTTCTTTGTTTGAGTCCCTCCGCTGTGTTCTGTGGTAGGCTCGATACCCCGGTTGAAAACCCTTCTTTATTTCAAAAAATCGTTTGTGCTCAGAATGCTGTGCCATTCTCTACATTCGTGCGAAGCAAGAGAAGGAAAAGGAAAAATTGGGACATCCGAGTATGTTTCAACTGCAACCGTGTCAGCTTTTGTGATCCGTCTGGTCAGATTAGCGCTGTTTGTTCAAGGTTTGCTGTGTACGGAATGAACCGAGAGCTGTGTTATGGGTTGTATGCAGATCAATCCCAATAGAGTATGGGCTGTGTGCCCAGGTTGAGCAGTAGTTTGTATGAGTGGTTTGCCGTTAGTTGGTTGGTTATCTGATTATCATAGTGCAAGTGCTTAATTTTCAGACAATAGATCAATATCATTTACTTCAAGGTGTAATATGATGCAATGCAGTGCAGAGTATGAAATACACAGATATATACAAATGTAACACGCTTTTAAACAAAAGGTTTGTTTCATTTCATAATCTTTTCAAGTACATAAGTTTTGGGAACAAAAATCTGCCTGCGGCAGTACAAGGTAACCTAACTACAAAAAGAGAAAAGAAAAAAAACAAAACAGCAAAAATCTGTATCAAATGTCAAAAATGGCCCCGAGGCTATCAATCTGTCCTAGTCCTCTTCCTGGACGAAGGTCCAGGAGCGTCATCATCAGGGGCACCACCAGGGGCATCGCCGTCTGAGCTTGAGTCCGAGCCATCACCGGTCTCCTCCGCCCCTGTCTCTGCCTCAGACTCGTCATCTGGAATTGGAGCCCGCGAGCTGCTCCCGACGTGAGTGCGCCCTCCTCTGGTGCGGGGATATACTCTGCCATCCCGGGTAGAAATGGGAGGTCCAGCTGGAGCGCCACCCACCGGAGGAATCTGGAAGGGAGGCTGAAAAGCATAAAAGGCAAATGTATCAGAATATATGGAGCAGTGAATCCGTGCAGAATGTAGTGTACGAGTACAGTCTGTGAATGCCGTGAGCAGTGAATCCGTGCAGAATGCAGTGTATGAGTACAGTCTGTGAATGCCGTGAGCAGTGAATCCGTGCAGAATGCAGTGTATGAGTACAGTCTGTGAATGCCATGAGCAGTGAATCCGTGCAGAATGCAGTGTATGAGTACAGTGTGTGGGTGCTGTGAGCAGTTTATCAGTACAGAATACGGTGTATGAATACAGTGTATGTATACTGTGAGTAGTGAATCAGTGCAGGGTGCAGTGTGTAAGTATCGTGTATCAGATGCCGTGAGCAGTTTATCAGGTGTTGTGTTGTGCATCAGATTATGCAAAGCAGTTTGTATATGGTTTGAGGCTGTGGTCAGAAAGAACGTACCGGAATGCTGTAAAGGGCTAGGAGGTCGAAGGTCCGCTGCAGCATCCCCATCATGGAGGCATTCATCTCCAATGACTGCCGGGTGTACTCAGAAGACGCCTGCAAAAGTATCAGATGCATCAATATTCTGTCGAATATAATATAAACTGAAATGAAATAACAGTGCAAGATGAAGAATGAAGTAATACATACCGGAGGCAAGTCGGGGACACCGACAAACTCATGATCAGCCGGCGGAGGAGCAAAGGGGATCTGGTAGGTCGCCCCACCCTGCTCTCTGAAAGTCAGTGAAGCGGGCAGAGCAGGCCAACCGGTCCCTCGTCCCCTCTGAACTCCGCCCCTGCCGCGGACTCGAGCTCCCCTCGGCGCTCCTACTCCTGCTCCGGCCGCTGGCGCCGCTGGCCTCTCTCTCTCAGCCCGGCGACCGCCGCTCAGAGGTCGCATGAGGAAGGTCCGGACGTACTCCAAGTAATCGCCCTCGCCTCTGAAGCCGTCTGCCTCCCAGCCAATGGTGTAGTTCGCCATCTGCTCGGCAGTGAATCGCTCGGTATCCCTCATATGCTCAGGAGGGTGCACCGGGACTGTCTGCCCAGGCAAACCCAGGGTCTGACGTAGGAAACGCTCGCCTAGGTACCAAGCCCGACAGACCGGGCCCTCCAGCAGAATCTGGAAACACGAGGTATCCTCAGCACCGGCAAACCGATCTCGAATCGTCGCTGGCAGTGGAGCCCACGGCTGCCAGGTGATCTGGAATTGAAATACAGTTCGTTATCTACTGTTATGGCAAATATACAGTGGAAAGACAAAGCTTAAATGAACTATAAGTAAAACATACCTCGGCAGGGGTGATGGTGTCGAAAAGCGGCGGAAAAAGCTAAATGTCTCTCGGGGCCGCCGCATGCATCTCCCGTCGAAGCGGCGTGAGAAGGGAACGACCAGAGGAGTCTCCGTCTCTGGCACCGGCTCCAGTCTGGGAAAGTAGGCATAAACCCACAACTACAAGATAAATACCAGTGCATTTATCATATAAAGCAGAATACAGAATAAAGGGCAGAAATAGCAGAGCCGTGTATTGTGCAGGGTGTACAGTGTGAGCAGTGTACAGTCAGTGTAAAGCAGAGTATGTGTGTGCCGTGTGTACAGTATACAGTCAGTGCGAAGCAAACTACAGAGTACAGTACAGAATACAGAAAGTATAGAGCAGAAATGTAAAGCGGAGGAGAAGAAATGTACCTCCCAAGCACGCCAGTAACCCCCGAGCAACTGTCCGCTGCCGCGGGAAGCCGAGCTCATATACCCATAAAGAGTGGCCAGAGCGGCGCCACCCCAGTCATAATGTAATATGTCCCTGACATCCACCAGTGCGCTGAGCAGGCAGAGAGGCACTGTGTTCACCCAGTCGGCGAAAATGGTCGTCCCAAACAGGAACATGAGGAAGCCGCATGCGTATCTCTCCACGGCCTCCTGAGTCATCGGGGCTGCATCGACAAGGAGGGGCTGGACCCTGAACTGCACCTCAAACCAAGAGTATCGGACGAAGCCGAGACGCGCAAGAGGCGGTGCCGCGCCGAGCAAGTAGACCTGAGTCGCGGTCCACTCATCCATATCAATATCAAAGGGGATCGGATCACCCCCTACCCCGATGCCTGTAAGCATCGAGAAATTATAAGGGGTCGTCGTCATGTCCCCAGTCGCAGAGAAGTGAAATGAATCGGTGGTGTCCCACCACCTCTCCACTAGAGCGGCGAGGAGAGGTCTGCATGTAGTAAGCCTGGAGAGTCCTCTGCAGAATGCGCCAAAGCCGGCCTGGTCTACAATATGGCGAACTGCGTCGGGTAGCTCGGCGTACCACTCACGAGCGACAGTGTTCCCATACTCGCGGATGGTATGGGAATCTCCCTGTTTTCAAACAAATAGTCGCGAAGCAATATAAAATGTACAGTTTTGAAGACACAGTGAATCGATGCAAATATTGCATGTGTGCATATTTTCATATTCAAACAGATACCGGGTGCTGGTTTGCTTATAGTGAACTACAACGTATGATGCGTCAGCGTGTTTGTGTGGTTCGATGCAAACATTGCATGTGTGCATATTTTCAGATTCAAACAGATACCGGGTGCCGGTGTGCTTATGGTGAACTACAACGTATGATGCGTCAGCGCGTTTGAGTGGTTCAGTGCAAATGTGGCATGTGTGCATATTTTCAGATTCAAAACAGGTATCGGGTGTCGGTGTTTGCAGTGAAATACGGTGTGTCCCGTGTTTTAAGTGGTTCAAGGCTAGTGCAGCGTGTGCGCGCATGTGAGTCTTAAACAGATAATCAGTTACAAGTGCATTTGCAATCGACTACAATATACAGTGTATCAGTGTATCGGAACTAAGCAGTTAAAGACTGTAATCAGCTATGGCAGTTGGCAGTTAAACATTCTACATTGCAGAAAGTAAAACAGAGAAAGAAAGTTACCTCGGAAGCGCCGGAGGATAAGTGGGAGGCAGGCTCGCGCAGGAGGAGCTCTGGATCCAGCGCTCTGTCGAAGCTGCGGAACTGGCGAAGTCCCTCCGGAGGTAGAACATGGATCGCCGGCCGGTAGGTCTCCGGGTCGAACGGGCGCTCGCTCAAGGGAAGAAGCTCGACCCCGGGATCCATCTCGTGATCCGGGGGAGTCCCAACACGTGGAATATCGTCGGCCATGTCAAGAGTGATGAGAAAATGCTCGGAGAACGAAAATCGGGTCGGAATACGAAGAGTCAACCGAAAAGTCAACTCCCGGGAGGGTGGAAAATGGCCGGAAAAGCCGGAATGGGAAAAAGACGTGAAACTCAAGAGAAACTCGAGGGGAACAAGTCCCAAAAAGGTGGGAACGGCAAAAAAGACACCGAAACAAAGATTTGTTCGGTTGAAAATGTCCGAAACGCGAAGAAAATCGCGAATCCGACGACGAAACGGGCGTAGAACGCGAAGAAACGGAGAAAAGAGGAGAGGAAAACGCTCTAGAGAGAGAGGGGGTTGTTTTTTGGCGAAGGAGGAAGTGACAAATAGGGTTTAGAAACCCTATTTTAAAACACCCATGGTGAAAAGTCGAATCTGCCCCGATCCAGGAACTTTTTGCCGGTCGGCAACATTTTGTGCCGGCCGGCAGAATATTGTGCTGATGGAATTATTTTGTAGCCGGTGGACAGCCGGTGGCTTCCCCTCCCGGCCGGTGGTGTTCCCACGGCCTTGTTTAGGCAATATGAGTAGTTTTTGGTCTTCATAGCTCAAGAAAGTGCAAGAAAAGTGCATCTCCGACGCTCAACCGGCTTCCGTTTTGACCTCGGACCGTGTCTTCTGTGCGTAGCACTCAAATTCATGCAATGATTGTATCCTTTTGTATCCTTTTGCCTCTTACAAGACTCAAAAGTTGCCCCGCGCGCGTTGCATGCATTCATCATGTTGTCTGGTGCGTTGCGTTGCGTCGCGCCGTCATGCACATCCCTTATGCATTGTCATGCATATTATTACAAGCGTTGTCATGCATTGTCATGCACCTCAATACATACGTCGCCTCGCACGTCATTCGTGTTGTCGTGCATCTCCTTATTTTGCATTATCATGCATTTCAAAAAGAAAAAAACGTGCGTTGTCGCGCACTCGAGTTCATTTGCGTTGTTTTACATTTCGTGTGGCACGCGTGTCGCACTTGCATTGTTTTACATTTTGTGTGGCATGCGTGTCACACTTGCATTGTTTTACATCTCCGTGAGGCATGCGTACCTCACTTGCATCATTTTACATCCTTTGAGGCACGCGTACCTCATTGGCATCATTTTACATCTCCTTGTGGCATGCGTGTCACATTTGCATCATTTTGCATCCTTTGAGGCACGCGTACCTCATTGGCAGCATTTTGCATCCTTTGAGGCACGCGTACCTCATTGGCAGCACTTTGCATCCTTTGAGGCACGCGTACCTCATTGGCAGCACTTTGCATCCTTTGAGGCACGCGTACCTCATTGGCAGCATTTTGCATCCTTTGAGGCACGCGTACCTCATTGGCATCATTTTGCATCCTTTGAGGCACGCGTACCTCATTGGCATCATTTTGCATCATTTGAGGCACGCGTACCTCATTGGCAGCATCTTGCATTCCTTTGAGGCACGCGTACCTCATTGGCTTCATTTTACATCCCGTGAGGCATGCGTACCTCACTTGCATCATTTTACATCCCCGTTAGGCATGCGTACCTCACTTGCATCATTTTACATCCTCGTGAGGCATGCGTACCTCGCTTGCGTCTTTTTTTACATTCCCTTAAGGCATGCGTGTCTCATTGGCATCGTTTTTGCATCCCTTGTGACTCGCGTTGTCTCGCTCGTCACTTGCATTGTTTTGCATTCCTTGTGACTTGCGTTGTCTCGCTCGTCATTTGCATCGGCACGTGTGCCTCATTTTCATTGGCACGTGTGCCTCATTTGCATTGGCACGTGTGCCTCATTTCCCATTGGCACGTGTGCCTCATTTGCATCAGCACGTGTGCCTCATTCTCACTGGCACGTGTGCCTCATTTGCATTGGCACGTGTGCCTCATTTGCATTGGCACGTGTGCCTCATTTCTCATCGGCACGTGTGCCTCATTTTCATTGGCATGTGTGCCTCATTTGCATTGGCACGTGTGCCTCATTCACATGGGCACATGTGCCTCATTTGCATCGGCACGTGTGCCTCATTTTCATTGGCACGTGTGCCTCATTCTCATTGGCACGTGTGCCTCATTTTCATCGACACGTGTGCCTCATTTTCATTGGCACGTGTGCCTCATTCTCATTGGCACGTGTGCCTCATTTCCCATTGGCACGTGTGCCTCATTTGCATCGGCACGTGTGCCTCATTTTCATCGGCACGTGTGCCTCATCTTCATCGGCACGTGTGCCTCATCTGCATCGGCACGTGTGCCTCATCTGCATTGGCACGTGTTGCTCATTTCCCATTGGCACGTGTGCCTCATTTGCATCGGCACGTGTGCCTCATTTTCATCGGCACGTGTGCCTCATTTGCATTGACACGTGTGGCTCATCTGCATCGGCACGTGTGCCTCATTTCCCTTGGCACGTGTGCCTCATTTGCATTGGTATGTGTGCACATTTGTATTGGCACATGTGCCTCATTTCCCATTGGCACGTGTGCCTCATTCGCATTGGCACTTGTGCATCATTTTCATTGGCACGTGTGCCTCATTTGCATCGGCACGTGTGCCTCATTCTCATTGGCACGTGTGCCTCATTCTCATTGGCACGTATGCCGCATACCCATTGGCACGTGTGCCTCATCTCCATAGGCACGTGTGCCTCCTTTCCCATTGGCACGCGTGCCTCATCTCCATTGGCACGTGTGCCGCATTCCCATTGGCACATGTGCCTCATTTGCATTGGCACGTGTGCCTCATTTGCATTGGCACGTGTGCCTCATTTGCATTGGCATGTGTGCCTCGCTTTCATCGGCATACATGTCTCATTTCGCATTAGCATGTGTGCCCCATCTTCATCGGCATGCGTGCCTCATTTCCATTTGCATGCGTGTCACATTTTCGTTGGCATGCGTGTCGCCATTTGCATTAGCATGCGTGCTTCATTTGCATTGTCATGCATATTGTTAACGATATTGTACCTGTTAAGTTTGCTTTCTTTTCAGGCACGATATTGTATGTACGGTTCATTTGAGGCCGATGCAACCGGACGAGCCACACAGGTATTGTATCCTCCGCGTGAGACGTACAGAGAATTGCATAATTCTCTTACATCCTTTCTGAATTGTAGTGTAGTCTGGTGTATGCTAGCTTAAAACTGTTGCATGCGTGCTTTGTTACAGCTTTCTTTGCATGATCATAAGTTATGCTCGGCTTCTTGCATTGTCTTGCATTTTGCCTCTGCCTTCGGGCGCATACCTTGTTTGTCTTGCATGTTTGTCCAAGTCTTCGACCTTGTCAAAAATGGGTCGTCTCTGGGCTTTGACATTCACTCCCGTCATTGTTATGACTTTCGAGTTCTGTCAAAGAGGGGCAACTGTAGACACCCCATTTTTGACCGTCCTCAAGACTTGGACGTCACCGTTTGAACACTCGGTGATTATCCATGTTTATGTTCGTTTGGAGTTCCCGGAGTCCTCGGCTATGCGCCCTGCCTCAGGATCTCCGAACTCGACCGTTTTGTGTCTGTTTGCACCAACACTTGTGTTTTGCCTTGGAGGGGCAGGGAATGCCTTGTGAGGCATCCCCACACACCACCGGCAGTGGCTAGAGGCCACCGGCTGGTTTTTGTTGCCATCGGCAATGTAT
This sequence comes from Camellia japonica, assembly GCA_030407325.1. Classification (NCBI taxonomy): domain Eukaryota; kingdom Viridiplantae; phylum Streptophyta; class Magnoliopsida; order Ericales; family Theaceae; genus Camellia; species Camellia japonica. The sequence continues at coordinate 12,237 of JAPPVO010003966.1, read as the reverse complement.
GTTGCCGGTCGGCACTCTTTATTGCCGGTCGACAGTCATTTTGTCAAAATGACATTTTTGCCCAGCCGACTACTGTTCAGCTGCTTTTGGAGATATTTTGAAACAGCTGGCTGGCATTTGCTTCCCCTCCATACACGTTTATGGAGGGATGCCCCTCTTGTTAGCTTATATTGTAAGTTTACAAGATTGGCTCCTCTATAAGAGGAGCTCTCCTCTCCCTTGCTCAAGGGTTAGAAAAATTAGAGTTTTTTGCTTAGAAAATATAGAGGAAGCTCTGGTTTTAGGGTTAGGGTTCAATACACATCCTATCTCTTTATTACTCTCGTGTGTGTTTTAGTCCATACTATTGCACACAAGCACCTAGTGTTTCACCTTCCCTTGGCTACTGAGGTCCTAAGGGCTTATTCTTGCTGTTCTTGGCTGGATTAGAGCTCAAGGAGGCCACAAAACCACCATTTGTGAAGAGGTCTACAAGGGTAACCACTTTACTCCCTTTTTACCCCTTTCTTGCATCTTATTTCTACCTATCTTAGAGCTGTTTTTGTTTAGTGTATAACATAAAAAATTTCTGTTTTTAGGCCCTCTTGATTGTTTGTTAAGAGTGTTTTGTGGTTTGGGTGTTTGACCACCCTTAGGCCTTGAAAGGCCCCTTTTGTGCTATTTTGTGCAAGTTTCTAGACTTTGGTGTTTGGGCCTCTTCACCACTGAAATCTTGAGGGATTTCAGTGGTGAAGAGGGTGCCTTGAAGTCTCAAGAAGGAGAGGGTCACCCCTTCTCCTTGTTGTCCTTGAAAGGGACCATTTTTGGCCTCTAGAGGAAGCCTTTGTGAGAATGTTTGTTGAGCATGCCATGACTGTTTTTCATGCTTATATTGCCATAATATAACATGGTTTTAAGTTGGTTTTGGTATACCATGCATGCCTTGCATACCTTCCTTGTAATGCCTTGTGATTGTCTTAATATGCCTTAGGTTGTGTGCCTTTGTTTTAGCATGTTTTAGGCTTAGATTTGTGAAGCTTTTGTGCTTATTTTGCCATGCTTTAGGTCTATCTTAGGTTGTTTGAGTCGACCCTAGCATGCATTATATAGCCTCTTTGCATTTTTGGGCTTGTTGGCCTTAAGTATGTAAGTGTATAGCATGCCTCGTTTGTATTATTTCAGTGGTTTGGAACCACTTAACATGAAATTTCAGTCCACTTAACATGTTTGCATACTTGCCTTAGAGGCTTCATTGTTGCTTTGAAAGCTCGTGTTGTATGCTCCATGTTTTGGTCATTATGTATGCCTTTGGATTTGAGCCATTTAGATGCCATCTAGGTGTCCCTTGGGTGTTGTTTAGGTCTGCCTTCGACCTATTTTGAGTCCCCTTAGCCTTGTGAGGCTTGGTGGGTTTGACCTTGGTTTAAGCCTCTTGGCTTACCTCAAGTACTTGGACCATTTGCATGCTTTACTTGCTTGAATTAGTTGGTTTGGCACCTCTATTTTGTGCAATTTCAGAGTTTGGTATGCATGCTAATTGTCCATTGTTTGGTCTCTTTAAGTGTGCTTAAGAGTTGCCTTGTTTACGCTTAAGGTGTTGGACCATGATTGCATGCATGTGTGTGTGCATTTTGGCCTTCATTTCCTTGGTTTTGGCCACTGATTTTGGGCCTAATTAGAGTTGCCTAAATCATGTTTAAGTCCACCTTTTCATTAGTTTGCATTGCCTCATGTTTGCTTGAATGCTTGCATAAGTGCCTTGCCATGCCATGTTGCATCCTTAGCTTACATGCCTAGGTTGTATTACATCTTGCATGCATGCCTCGTTCCTTGATTTGGTGATAGGAATTGGGCCTGTTTTGTTTGATTGGTTCGCATTTCATTTGACATGAAAGTTCCACACTTGATTCTTTGGGCCATCACGCATGGAAATGCGTGATTGGTGGTCCGAGAATCGAGGCGCATACCCCTTTGAGTCATAAACATGATAGAGGACATGATTGGTGCATACATGTTTGAATTGTATTGCCGTGCTAGTTTTGCCCTCTGCTGCTGTGAGTTGCAGGTTCTGCAAGCATTCTTTGCCGACCGGCAGTATATCATCAGCCGATGGATGAATCTTGTGCCGATGACCACAATTCATTGCCGGTGGCTATTCTACTTAGCCGGTGGTGATTCCCAGTATCCAAAGAAGCATCATTGAGACTTTGGCAGTCTTCAGAGAGGCAAAGCAGGGAAAACAGAGGCAAACTATGCATGGCAGTGCGATTCCGAGCAAGTCCCGAGCATGCGCTGCATCTGACCCGCTTCTCGAGGGCTTTACTGTTTTAATTAGATTAATTAATTTGTTTAGTTAGTTTAATGAATCTGTAATATTTAATTAGCTTGCGTAGTTAATTAATTTGTATTATTTATTTGATCCCCCCGGGCGAGGGAAAATCTGTAATAAGTGTGGGTGAGTGGTGTGCATGTCTTCCAACCCCCACTTCTTTCTTCCCTTTTACTTACCTGTTTTGATGGTTAGCATTAGGGCACGTTTAAATTAGCATACAGTATGATAGCATGCGTGCATCCATACATTTGTTTTACATGCACCGGGCTCGGCGCATCACGCTAACTGCATTGTATTTCAATTTCCAAATTGAATACTTGTTACCTGTAGCATTTCACATGCCATGCTTAGGGTTAGCCGAGCCTATCCTAATCACATTCTGTATGCGATGCATTATTCACTCTAACATGAACTAGGGCATGCATGTTTGCTAACTAGTTTATGTTTTGGCATGGAGTACGATGTAAGTATTTATGCTTTAGCATCTCGCATGCGTGTGAATGTTAACATGACAGCATGATTACCATGAGGCTAAGTGCTTACATGAGATAAACTGTTTGAATGCCTGTGGGTGGAGGTTGGATTGTTTGAGTTGGAAAAACTCATTGAAATCCGTGTTTTAGCCTACTTGCGAGTAGCAAATTCCAAAGCGCTTTTCAAAACAAACGGATATGCAATGCTTGTTTCCAAATTAGGCAATCTAGTCTATACTTTTTTGTTGTGCGCATAACATAGTAATTCTAGGCTAATAACCGGAATAAGAATGCACAACGTTTTCAAAATCAGATATCATGGTTAGTAGAGGCCGGTCTTCGGACCGGGCGAAAGGGGGTGCTCATAGCTGACCTTCCCCGATCGTACCCAAGCTCCCGAGCCAAGACAACTTTGGTGATGACGGACACGTGGCCTTCGACACCGAGTCAGGGTTTCCTAAATTTCTCTATTAAAAAATATTTAGGTGGCGACTCTGTATCTGGCAAAGCAGTCCATGTTTGGCACTTCTTTCTCAAAAATCTGTTTTCTCAAACGATTTGCCAGAGTTGGACTCTTTGGTTCAGGTTAAGAACCGCAACAAACAAAAAGGGAGTCCGAACTGTAGAGTGAAGCCCAAGGGCGCGTCTACACTTTCTTAATTTCTCTTTCGGCCTCTCCACCAGGATTAGCAATTGTTGTTGCAATGTCAAAGGCTGTCCGACCCTCCAAATTCTCTGCATTTTTGTCCATTTTGATCTTCTTATTAAGTAGAGATTTCACAATCTGCGTAAGAGAAATGTATACAAAATCATTAATTAATATAAAATTAGAATACGCAATGGAGAGATCACTGCATAACACATTCTTTATAAGTAGACATGACATGGAAATAAGTGGATCTCATGTTACCTTTGTGTTTAATGATATAAAATATATATATATATATACAAGGACGGATTTATGATTTGAGCTTTGGAGGGGCAAAAACACATATAATTTTTCATCAAAAAAATAATTATAAAATTTAAAATTTTGATTTATATCAGTACAAAAAAATAAATTATATTATTGTTAATCACACATTCTTTGTCAATATAATTGAGAATAAAAATATAATTAAATATATTTCTTGTCTGCATTAATTTAACAAATTATTAACTATTACTATATCTTCGTCTAATAAAATTCACGATTTGAAAAAATTATAATCACTACTTTTTATAATATATATAAAAACATTTATAATAAACTCTATGTAAAGATATGAAATGATTCTCATTGAATGTAAAGATGAGCAGACCTCGTATATATACAAGTGTAGGTAGTTACAACTAACTAGATAAGACTAACCTATCTTTACTCTGTAACAAACTTACTAACAAATTAGATAATTTCCTCCCCTATTTTCACACTTGTAGCCTTATCTATATTACATATATCAGTGGACTTGCCACCTGTCAATGAGGGCTTAACAAACTCAATATCAAAATCTTAGTTAATATCTTTTTCAATAAATATAATAAATTAACTTGCTACAAAATTATTTTTCATCTTATTATGTAATTTACTTTTGAAAAAAAATTATAATTGAAAATGTATATTTTTATGTGTATAATGATAATCCGTTTCAATAAGTGGTATTAAAATTCATTAACTTATTTTCAGAATGTCATATTGAAATAGACAATATTTTTATTTTCAAACAATATTTCTATTTCTAGCGAACGAACAAACAAGAATGAATGAAAATAAGATGCATAAGCAAATTAAAGTATGATTTATAAAAGAAGAAAAAAAATATTAATGACATATGAACAGAAAACAAGAATAATAATAAATAGAAACAAATAAAATAATATAAGTAACTTTAAACAATAAAAAAATATAACAAGTAATACAGATAACAAATTGAATAGATCAATATTTGATAAAATTCAATTTAGAAACTATTTTTAAAACTTTGAAATGGAAATAATTTGAAGGGTGCAAACTACTAAAACTTTGGGGTGCAAAGTACTCCAGTTTTTGTTCAAAAAAAAAATACTCTAATTTGAAATTATCTTACTAATTATTAATATAATACATAATTTGGGGATGCGACTGCCCCTACCCTCACCCCCTAGATCAATTCTTGTATATATATATTTATTTATTTATGACATCATTCATAATTATATAACATATTATAATTGAAATCAGAGCACCTTGTTTTACTGTTATGTATACATTTTTAGTTTTCTTAAACAAAATAACAAGAAAAAAAAAACATTATAATTTTATAAAGGGCATTTATTCATAAATCATTCTTCATCTAGTTATGTTCTACTTAATTCAAATTATTTTCTTATATTCTAATAAGTTCTATAAATAATATTTACATTGATAGTGAGAATGTTATCAATGTGAATGTTCACACTGTCAAATATGAATATTCACATCACAAAATTGCTAAGCGTTCAACAAATATTTATAAAGGTAAAATTATTCATAAAATATCTTAAATATGAAAATTAAGATTCGAGAATCAAATATCTAAATAATAAAATTTATTAAAATATAAAAATATGCTATGAACGATTTAGTGTACAAGTATTTGAAAAAAAAAGTTTTCCAATAAATTCCTCATTTCATAAGGTTGGAATTTGTCATAGCGGGTTCACTTTCCCATCTACAGGTCACACATTAAAAAAATAAATAAATAAATAAATAACTTACTTTGTAGTTTTGATCAACTGCATAAATGTGCACCACAAGGCTAGTATGTGGCACCCATCTAATATATTCATTTTGATTATATATAAAGAAATCTTATTTTCAACAAAGCTATATTGAATAAACTACATCGATGTACATCAATGTATAATACATAGGGTAGGATTATGGTACCCTCTCCTCAAAAGGTGTGTACTATATATACTTTATAATTAAAAAAAAAAAATAATATATTTTATACTTTTTTAAGTTGTAACTTATATATATATATATATATATATATTATAACCAAATACAAATGAAGCATAACCAAAGATCCTAATTTCCTCCAAAAACAAAAAACAAAAAACAAAAAAAAAAACAAAGATCTCAAAATAATGTCATAACTAAAGAAGAAAATTGCTCATAACTAAATAACAAAATAGCATAACTAAAAGTGCATATGTTAATGGATGTATATAATAGAATTCTCCTGATACATATTTTACAAATATTCAGCATCATTTAAATGTTAACTAATAACATAAAATTTGTAAAAAGTACTAACGATATTATCAGTTGGATTAAATTGACACAAAATTTAAAATTACAGATCAAAATTGACCCGATTAAAACTATAAATACCAAAATAACACAAGAGGTTAAATATAGAGAGTACTAATATAATTTATCTTGAAAGAATTATGGTAATACATTTTACATGACGAGACTTATCATAAAAGATAAATTTTAAAAGATTTTATTATTGTTTTGTATCTAAATATGTTAATTGATCTCTTGTGTATAATACGGGAAAAAATTATAACAGATTCTAAAATATATAAAAAGAGTGTTTTCTTAGGTAAGTATATATAAAAAGAGTTTCAATTGTAAACCATAAATATGAAGAAACACCAATAGAGCTAAACACATTATTGTTGGAAAAGAATGATTTTTGACAATCTTAATTCAAAATTAAAGTAGAATTCAATCGTAAGTTGATATAAGTTTGAGTAGTTTTGTATTTTCCTAAATGAGAAGATTGCATTATGAAAATAATGAGTCGAAATTATTAAATTGTAAATGAGAATTGTCTCATAAAATGGATATTAATAAAAATTGGGTTTAGATTTGGATTTAGTCTTAGTTTGGACTGAGCTTAGGCTTGTATTTATGTATGTATTGGGTTTGGTTTTAGACTTGGACTTGGATTTGGACTTGGACTTAGTCTTGAACTTGGACTAAGCTGTCTTGTGTTAGGCTTAACTTATGCATGTGTTTGAGATTGTGTTTGAATCGAGTTGTGACCCAACACTCGTATCCGTTTTGCAACCCATCTAGTTGGATTATTTAAATAGCATTGTATATATTTATTTATTTTTATATATAATATAAGGGAGGTTTTCAACTTTTGTAACTCCCATCTTTTGATGGAGTTGATGACTATATTAGTGGCTATGAGATTTTAACCTTTGTGACTCTAGCCCTAATGGCTAGAGTTGATGGCATTAATTAATGGCAATTTAATGACCCTATTGATGTTAGCCTTCGTGGCTAAGGTTCTCCCCTACAAGTATTAATAGAGACTTTCCCCTCCAACTTAGTAGAATAATCTTGGAGAGATTTTTGATGAAAAATGAGATGGTGTTTTGAGATAATAAAGTTGGAGATGATTTTTATACCAAATAAATTTTTTATATCTTCTTTTTGCTAACCCCTTATTTAGTTCTTGTTAGAGAGAGAGCGCTGCTATTGTCAAATTCGCCGAAACTATTTAAAAGGTGCTTCTGCATTAGCGAGTTTCGATCGTCATATCCTAGGAGACAGACGTCGATGTACCTCCAGCATCCATCGGGAGACGATGAATCTGTTTTAAGGAAATTGTGATATTACACAGGTTTCGATTTGTGTCTCTTATCTTTTGTTATTCACACTTTTAGATTTAAACTATTTCTTGTATATTATTTTGTATGTCTATGTGGATCCATCGTGTAATATGTTCCATGAAATAATCTAGTTCATTCTTATATTTTTAGTTTTGTGGTTTATTCTGTATTTCATTCTTTAATTAAAAAAAAAATTAGTTTTGCCATTTCTATTTAATTTAGTTTTATATATTTTTCTAGTATTATTATGGGAAAATACCAACACTAAACACATTATCAACTATATACAAGGATAGATCTAGAGGGAGCAAGGGGGATCGCTCCTCCTATTATTTCAAAACCCTCATATATTTGTTGGCTACATATTTTGTAAAAGCCAAATCATAGTTTGACACGTGGCAGAATAAGGGTATTATGGGAAGATAATTCAAGTCCTCGATCCTAATCGAACACGTGGCAATGAGCATTGGTTCTTACGTGATCTGAGTAGCACTAGATCAGTAAAGAGATACAAAGTAACGTGGCTTCAACGGTTACTCATATTCAAATTCAAATACAGGAGGGAAGCTCAACTGCAAGAGATGGCGTAGTGGGGCTACTTCTAAGGCAGCATGATCATCGATCATGGAGGAGCAGTTCGACGGTTTGAAGTGCAGTTCGAAGGTCATCTTTGACAAGTATAAATAGCAGGGAAGCCCTCAGAAAAGACCCCCAGACTCAGATCATACAAACCAGTCTTTACTTCATATTTTCCTTTCCAGTTTTACATTTCCTGCACTTTAAATATCCGTTCTTTACATTCTTGCACTTTAAATACCTGCACTGCACTTCGATTCATAGGAGTAGTTTCGAGTAGATTCAAGTAGGCTGTTGCTGTAAACCTCTTCGAGGCTGAGTTTGGACCATTGTAAGTGTTCATGTTAATGAAATACTTCGATTGTTCTTCATATTAACTGTTATTTCTCTTAATTTCTCCTAAGTCAAGCCACTAGTAAAAGTCCTCTTCATTGAGGCTGAAAGAACTAAAACACAATCGTCTGATAATTGGTTGGCAATTATAATTTCTGTAAGGACTGATTGATCCTTGCTGGCACGCTCGCATTTACAAAAATACCCTTCGAAAAGCCAAAAAGCCAATATATATTTTTGGCACGCCCGGTGGGACATTTAAAATGGCTAGACGAAGACGACAAGGAGAAAATGAACGCCTGGAAGAAGGCGTAGAATGAGAGGTAGAGATACCTAATCCAGAGGAGAATGTGGTAACACATCCTATGGAGACTCCTATGCTATCAGAACCTTTGGTCGAACAGACCAGTACTTTTGGACAAGAACCATATGTTCATAATATTGGACGAAACCAAGGAATTGGACCATCCACCGTTCCATCCACTCAGCCAACAAATCCATGGGATGGCTTGGTAGATGCTATGGGACAACAATTAATGAACACAATGGAAAGGTGGGCAACATCCTTTTTGGATCGAATGAACAACCACCAACCAACAAATACAAGACACACAGAGGAAATTTTAAATATCCCTCAGCAAAGATTGGCTAGAGAAAAACAGCCTATGCAAGTTAATGGACAATTTAATGGTCAGACTAGTACTCAGAACTATGAAAGACCATCGCCTCAGTCTTGGTATGAACCCATTTCAAGGCCTGTAGTAGGCCAAAATGCCTCAGTACTCAACAATGAAGCCACACAAGTTGGTGGATCTGGCCAAGTACAAGAAACTGGCATAAGAATGGTGGCAAATCCCATGTTCGAAGCCATACCTGGCACTAGGGGGTATAATAATCCCTTATTCGAATTTATACCCGGGGGGTTGGAAGGTTTTCCCACAAATGGAAGGGATACAATACTTGTTCCAGCACCTTTCACAGGTCCTTTTGCAGGACAGGCTCAAAGGGGTTACCCACATCCCCAACAGCAACCTGCACCACAGGGGCAACCAGTCCCAAATATACCACTTTTTGGACCAAGAGGACCACAGGCACAAGTTTGTCCACCAAACCCTGTGTTTGTCCCTCCAGTAGTGGTTCAGCAAGCCCAAAATATGGTCCCTAGGGACCAAATTGCTGATATTGTTAGGGAGATGTGTGGACCGATGGCTCGGGGGTCCAGACTCCTGTATACAGAAAACCATACCCAGAGTGGGTAGATAGGGTACATGAATACCCAAGAGGATTCAGAATACCAGATTTTACCCTATTCTATGGAACTGGAAATCAATCAACAGTAGAGCATATGCCAGATTCGCTGCTCAATGTGGTGAATTCACTAATCATGACTACATAAAACTGAGATTATTTCCAAACTCTTTAACTGGGGGAGCATTTGTATGGTATATCAACCTTACACCTGGCTCTATTCAAACTTGGCAACAAATGGAAGAGGCATTTCATGCCCAATTCTTCCAATCGGAGCCAGAGGTGTCCATGGCAGACTTGGCAAGATTGAGTCAAATGCCTGAAGAAAAGGCTACTCAGTTCATTGCCAGATTTAAAAGGGCTCGAAATAAATGTAGAGTCATCCTTCCAGAGCCAGAATTTGTAAGATTGGCTCAAAACGGTTTAGAGTTCAGGCTTCGAAAGAAGTTTAACTCAACTGAATTCAGGGATTTGGTCGAACTAACCTATAAGGTGTCTCGATATGAAGCATTACTAGAAGAAGAACAAGATCGAAACAATGCTTCGTATAAGACATATTATAGAGATCCCAATTATGAGATCGATGCAGCAGAGATTGTGGGCAATGAACCCGTAATCTGTGAAGCATTAATTCATAAGGATACAACCATCGACCAGCAGTTTAAAAAGAAAGACTTTCACAGAAAGTATTCTTTCGATTTAACAAAAGCAGATGACATTTTTTATCATTTGCTTGCAGCCAATTTCCTTAAGTTACCAAAAGGGGTAAAACTGTCGTCTCTTGATGAACTTAAAGAAAAAGTATACTGTAAATGGCATAATTCTTGGTCTCACTCGACTAAAAACTGCATTGTTTTTCGAGACAGGATCCAAGAGCAAATCCGGAAAGGAAGTCTGAAGTTCCCAGCCAAAACAGAGAAAGCCATGGGAATTGACAGTAACCCGTTTCCAGAAGTTGGAGAAAGCGCGGCTAATGTGGTTGTACCAAACTTTCAGAATCTATCTCTGCAGGAATTGGAAGAGGTCAATGTGCAAATGCATATTGCCAACCAGACAGCTGCCAAGAAGGAGACTAGAAACCCGCCAGTTATTGGACAAGGTTTCTCACATCAGAAGGAACACTCTGATGAAGAAGTACTGGATGACGATCCTTGGAAGCAGCTGTAATGCAGAGGATGTGTCCCAGATGCAGACTAAGCTACAAATGGTTGAAGGGGCTTCCAATTGATGGGAAGCAATACTATAGGGATGTTCAGAGACGCCCTAAGTCAACCAATGCTTACAACAAAAGGCCGTATCCGGCTAGTGATAGGCAGCGACCATTAGTGGTTGAGCCTGCAGTAGACAGAATGCGTGATAAAGGCAAGAGGCCCTTGCATGAGTCTAGGCCACCTAACTACTACAGAATGGAGAGCAGCCATTCTGAAAGAAGATTGGAGAGGAGTTCAAGTTATGGGACTAAAGCCAGAGATTGGCCCCCCAAACCAACCTCACACAGAACAGAAAATGGCCACCTTCATCAAAGGCCAGAATCAAGCTCGAAGCATGAGATTAGAACCAAGCACCTACCTCCACGGCCAGTTTCGAAGATGGCTTCGAAGGTGGAAAAGGGTGATTCGACATTTGAATCAGTAAGCTCTTGGGTACCTGGAGTTCCAGATTGGTTTGTAATGCAAAACAAACCTAGGGAATTGTCTGCCAGGAGAGATGTTTGGAATCACAGGAAGGATGGTCAAGCCTCCTTGGTGGCTCCGAACAACTGGGTATTGCTGAAAACCCAAAGACAAAGGAACCAAATATGGTTCCAGTTATTTCCAGATCACAAGGAGGAAGATTCAGCGTAGGTACACCCAGTACCAGCAAGAACTGAAAGAAAGTGGAGAGAGTTCTTCACAGGACAAGACAGAAGGAAAGAAACTTCGAAGTCAGACCATGCCCCAAAACCGACTCTACAAAGTAAAATGGTTTGTAGCAGAGAACAATTGGCCCAAGTTCATTCTGAATTAAAAGCCAGGGAAAGGTCTAGTTTGGCAGGGCTGGAGAAGGCTCTGATGGAAAGTGATAGTGAAACGGAAAGAGATTGGCGTGAGCCAAAAGAAGGAAATGGCAGAAGAAGAAATGTTCGAAGCCTTCATGGCTGAACAAAACATTTTTGATTGAAGAACCAGTTGAGAAGGATCCTTCGAAGGGATCAGTTATCAATGAAATACCAGAATGCAGCATGGAGGATGCTGTTGAAGACACTGAGCAAGGTAGCCAAGAGGGGAAGAAGGTACAGCCAGTCATTCAGTTTGGCTCATTTCCCCCTGTATCAGTCAACATGGTACACATACTACCTCATGAATTCCAGGCTGAAAATGAGGATCAGGGTGACCAAGACATGGATCCAATTCCTGTCTCTAGCGAGGAGTCACAAGTGAGTATGGTACAGGATGCTCCTGAAATGGCTACTCCGATGGAAACTGAGTGTGAAAGCGAGGAAGAGGTGAGCATCAACCTCTCATATCCTTTTGAATACCCCTCGAATTCCATGACCCAACATGTCAAGCCTTTGTACATCAAGGCTTTCTTTGATGGAATACAGCTAAACCGAGTCCTAATAGACAATGGGGCAGCGGTAAACTTATTACCGAAATCTTCTTTGAAGAAATTAGGGAAGAAGAATCCCAGGTTGATCCCAACCAGCACAACTATTGCTGGCTTTGCTGGAGATAAGTA
>JAPPVO010003965.1:0-12650 GCA_030407325.1 Camellia japonica | reverse complement strand
CAAAATAGCGCGAGTGATAAACTGCACAAAACAGTGTGACGCGTAAAATAGCGCAAGTGTGAACTGCACAAAACAGTGCGACGCGCAAAATAGCGCGACTGTCAACTGCACAAAACAGTGCGATGCGCAAAGTAGCGCCCATGTAAATTGCACAAAACAGTGCGACACGCAAAATAGCACGAGTGATAAACCGCACAAAACAATGCAACGCGCAAAATAGCGCGAGTGTTAACTGCACAAAACTGTGCGACGCGCAAAATAGCGCGAGTGTCAACTGCACAAAACAGTGCGAGGCGCAAAATTGCGGGAGTTATAAACTGCACAAAACAGTGTGTAGAAGTCCCCGAACGCATCCCGGGAGGGTTAAGTCCCGTTCCGTTCATATTGGGGTCACTACAGTTCAAGGACTCAAATGTCACGGTTTTTAATCTTGAACCAAAGAGTCCAAATCCGGCAAATCGATTTTGAAAACATATTTTTTTTTTTGAAAAGAAGTGCCAAACATGGACTGCTTTGCCAGATACAGAGTCGCCACCTAAATATTTTTTAAAGGGAAATTTAGGAAACCCTGACTCGGTGCCAAAGGCCACGTGTCCGTCATCACCAAAGTTGCCTCGGCTCGGGAACTTGGGTACGATTGGGGAAGGTCACTTCGTGAGCACCCCCGCTCGCCCGATCAAAGGATTGGCCTCTACTAACCATGATATCTTATTTTGAAAACATTGTGAGTTCTTATTCCGGTTATTAGCCTAGGTCACTATGTGATGCGCACAGCATACAAGTATAGACTGAGTCACCTGATTTGGAACAAAACATTTCATGTTTGTTTGTTTGAAAATGGTTTGATGATGCTACCCGCAGGTAGGCTAAGACGTGAATTTGCCACCCTCGGGTGGGCTTAGAAAAACATGATTTTGACACTATCTAGTGGGCTTAAAACAGACATTTGATGAATTGTCCCAATTCAAGTAACTCAACCTCCACCCACAGGCATTCAAGGCAGGTATATCACATAAGCACATAGCCTCATGGTAAGCATGCTATTCATGGCAACACTCACACGCATGCAAGGATGCTAAAGCATAAAAACTCACCGAGTACTCCAAGCCAAAACAGGAACCGATTAGAAATCCATGTATGATCCTAAATATACAGAAATGCCTAATGCAACACATGCAGAATGCAACTATAGCAGGCTCGGCTATTCTAAACATGGCATATGAAATGCTACAACTAACATGTATTCAACTTGGAATTGAAATACAAATGCAGTTTGTATGATGCGCCGAGCCCGGTGCATGCAAAACAGATGAATGTGTAGACGCGCCCGTGGGCTTCACTCTACAGTTCGGACTCCTTGTTGTGTCGCGGTTCTAAATCCGAACCAAAGAGTCCAACTCTGGCAAATCGTTTTGAAGAAAAACAGATTTTTGAAAAGAAGTGCCAAACATGGACTGCTTTGCCAGATTACAGAGTCGCCACCTAAATATTTTTTAATGGGGGAATTTAGGAAACCCTGACTCGGTGCCGAAGGCCACGTGTCCGTCATCACCAAAGTGATCTTGGCTCGGGAGCTTGGGTACGATCGGGGAAGGTCAGCTATGAGCACCCCTTTCGCCCGATCCGAAGACCGGCCTCTACTAACCGTGATATCAGATTTTGAAAACATTACATGTTCTTATTCCAATTATTAACCTAGAATTACTATGTGATGCTCACAACACAAAAGTATGGACTAGATTGCCTAATTTGGGAATAAACATTGCATATCCGTTTTGTCTCGAAAAACGTGTTGGTTTTGCTACTCGCAAGTAGGCTAAAATACGGATTTCAAATGAGTTATTCCAACTCAAGCAATCTAACCTCCACCCACAGGCATTCAAGCAGTTTATCACACATAAGCATTTAGCCGCATGGCAATCCTATTGTCATGGCAAACATTCACACGCATGCGATATGCTAAAGCATAAATACTTACATCGTACTCCGTGCCAAAACAATAACCCGGTTAGCAAACATGCATGACCTAGTTCATGTTAAGTGGCTAATGCAACACAGGCATAGATGCAATCTAGAGTAGGCTCGGCTAACCCTAAGCATGGCACGTGAAATGTTACAACTATCACGTATTCAAATTGGAATTGAAAATACGATGCAGTTTGTATGATGCGCCGAGCCCGGTGCATGTAAACAAATGCATGAATGCACGCATGCATTGCATAAGGTATGCTAAAATAAATGTGCCCTAATCTACCATCGTAAGCGGGTAAATAAAAGGGATAGAAAGAAATGGGGATTTGGAAGACATACACCCACTCACACACACTTATTACATTTTTGCCCTCACTCGGAGGGACCAAATAATAATACAAAACCGAATAAATAACTAACTACTCTAGCTAATTAAATATTACAAATTAATTAAATTAACAAAATAAATTAATTAATCTAATTAAGCATTAAACCGCCTCGGGATGAGGGCCGGATGCAGCGCGTGTTCGGGGCTGGCTCGGAATCGCACCGCCATGCAAGGATTGCCTCTGTTTCCTCTGCTCTCCTCCACAGAAACTTGCCAAAGTCCCAGAAGTACCTCTCAGGGCACTGGGGGGACATCATCGGCTAGGTAGAACTTCCACCGGCAGTAGAATAAGCTCATCGGCACTGAAATAAGCCATCGGCTGTTGGTTGACTGCCGGTCGGCACTAAATAGTGCCGGCCGGCACTTAATACCTGCAGAACCTGCAACTCACAGCAGCAGAGGGAAACAACTTGCATGGCAATGTGATTCAAGCCATTTATGCACTAACACACCCCTTATCATGTTTGTGACTCAAGGGGGCATGTGCCTCGATTCCCGGACCACCAATCACGCATTTCCATGCATGATGGCCCAAAGAATCAAGAGTGCAACTTTGATTTCAAATGTATGCAATGCAAACAAGCAAACAAGGGTGCTAAACCTCTATCATTTTCATCTCAAGAGGTCAAGCATGCATGCTTATGCAATGCAACTCTTAAGCATGTTATCTAGCATGCAACATGGACTATGCAACATACTTATGCAAAGGATTCAAGCAAGCATGCAAGGCAAGCATGCAAACCAATGGAAGGATGGTCTTAAACATGAATTAGGCAACTCTAGTAGGCCCAAAATCAGTGGCCACAAAGATGCAAATGAGGCAACAAAATACATGGAATGCATGCACAACGCATTAACCAAGCTTAAGGCACAAAAATGCAACTCCACCAAAGCATGGCAAGGAGATGATATGGCATACAATGGTGCATGTTCCAGATCTGAAATGGCATATCAAGTGACTCCAAAATGACTCCAAAGCATGCAAACATTCATGTAATGCATTGTCAAAGGCTCAAGCATTAAAGCTAGTGAAGTGCAATACATTATAAACATGCAAAGCGATGCTCAAATGATGGAACCAGCCCCAAACAGTCCCTAAACAGCCCTAGATAATTCTAAAACATGTATGAAATATAGCCAAGATAAGCTAGCATGCTTGGCCAAAACATCATGCAAAATGGAAGCCACAAGAGAGCCATAACATGAGGTATATAAAGGGTGTTCCAAACAGCCCTAGACCCTTAATGAAACATGAAGAGGAGGTCATTTTAGTGCCATTTTCAGTTCTGATCAAGGTCTGAAACAGAAACAAAATAAGCTAGCAAAGCATGCTCTCTTTTAGGCAATTCTAAGCATTTAAACCACAACCATGCAAAGCAATGCACAAGCTACATTAAGACCTCAAAACAGAGCTTAATCACAGCAAAATGTGGACTATTGTAGGCCAAAGTTAAGCTAGCACATGTTAGGAAGATAGGCTAAAGCATGAAGCAAGCTAGGCTAGGGAGCAAAATTACACTACAAGTGTATGAAACAAGCAACCAAGCCTCCCAACCGGACCAAAACAGATCTGGAACATGGAGAAATAGAGCCTAAAACATGCTTGGCTTAAGCTAAAACAAGCCACAAAAAGATGCTACTTTACAAGGCTAACAAGGCTAGTAAAGGGGATTTACACTACAAGTGCAACGAGCATGCAAGAGGTGACCAAGATAGCCAAAAACAGAGTTATGGCAGATCTGGAAAGTCATGAAAATAAGCCTAAACAAAGCCTCCAAGAAGTAGAAACACATGCTCTTTTGGAGGGCCATCAATACAAGCAAACAAGAGAAGAGGAGGGGGACAACCCCTCCTATTTTGAGCCTCAAAACAAGTTTTCCACCACTGAAATTCCTCTGGAATTCAGTGGTTTTAAGGCCAAAAAGATGTTGTTTGAAAGGCTTGAAAGTTAGCTCACAAGGCCTTATAAGCCAAGGAGCAAAAGGGAGGACAACCCCCTAGCCAACCAAGGCACAAGCCAAGACTCTTAGGACTGAAAAATAGAGGAAAATCAGTGGTTTTTGTAGTTCAACAACACCCCAAAAACAACCTCAAAGTATTTGAAAACTTATGGCAAAGCTAGTATGCAAAACAAGCTAAAAGGAAGAGAGATGTTACCCTTGATGCACAGCTGCAAAACCAGCCCAAAATCTGAGCTAAAACCAGCTTTTGAAGCTAAAAATGATCCTTAAAGGACCTCAGCCCAATGGTGGTTAACTTTGATGAAGGATGCCTAGGCAAACTAGAAGGATTTCTTCACTTTCAAGCACTTCTATGCACAAAATGGGCAAGAGAGTGGAATATAGAGAGAGGGGCAGAGATTTAGGTCTGAAATTTCTAGAGAGAGAGGAGTCTTTTAGAGTGAGAAGCTCCCAAAGACTTGCTTTTTTGTTCTAACCTTGCAAACATGAGATATAAGGTTCTATATATATCAAGAAAAGAGCTTTTGGTCGAAATATCTCAACTGGAAATATCTGGTACAGTGTATAGCAGCTGGATGATAAATATCTGTCAAAAAACTGAGTTCTGGGCACTTTTGGCCGGTCGGCACTCTTTTGTGCCGACCAGCACTCTTTTCTGGCCGGTCGGCACTTTATAGTGCCGATAGATGATTCCGTGGTCAAAAAAGTGCCGGTGGGTATGCAAATTGAAGCCCCGGAAGTTAGCTTTCCAATGGCGCAAACCTTGCATTAAAATTCCTCCTGTGGAAAACGTTATGCCCTTTTCCATGAAGCCGCGCAGACTCGATCCAACCGGGATGATGCCCAGCTTCAACCCATCATATCTCCTCCACCCGGACTTGGCTCTAGGAGATTCTTGAACCAAAAATGAAGCCCCGGAAGTCTTCTTTCCAATGGTAGTGGCCTCATAGCTAAATTCCAAGTATGCAATTGAATAAGCCTGATTCAGCGAGAGCCGCTCGACTTTCTTCTACCCGGATTCATGGCGAACTTCTTCTCCAACCTATTTTCTCCCCTCCTCTCCTCTTTTCTTCAACTCCAAACCCCTAAACAAAGTTTTTTGAAGGGTTCGCCTCTCTCCTTGCCGAAGAAATTGAACCTGTGTCCTGCACATCTCTCAACACCGAGCAAACCATCAGTAATGCCCAAGTCTTGAGGGCGGTCAAAAATGGGGTGTCTACAGAATGATGCAAACATGCTGTCATACTGTATGCTAATTGAAATATGCCCTAATCTAACCATCATAAGCGGGTAAATAAAAGGGAGAAAGACGTGGGGTTGGAAGACATACATCACACTCACCCACACTTATTACAATTATGCCCTCGCGCAGAGGGTCCGAATAAATAATACAGTCCGAATAAAAGAATATTACAGTCCGAATAATACAGTCCAAATAATACAAATCCCTAATTAATTAACAAATTAACTAAGAAAACTGTAAAACTGGCATGCAAGCCAGAGACTGCCTTGCTTCTGATGGACGATGCATGTTTGGGCTGTTTTGCGCGGAAATCCACTGGGATGCCCCAATTAGCCTCTGTTTACACCTTTTTTTGAAATACGTGCCAAGTCTCGAAAATTTACTGATTCTTCATTTTGCTGCAACAGAGAGCAAGAAAGGGGCATGGCAATGTATTTTCACAAATATATGCATGCCTCGATCCTCGGGCCACCAATCACGCATATCGATGCATGATGGCCGAGGAGTCGAGTTGCACAACTCAATATAGGATGAATGCATATGAATGCTACAACAAAACCTAACTCCATCATGGATAATCCGGAGTGTCGGTGACTTGGGAATTGAGACCCGTTCCGTCACTCGGAGTGCGAAACGCACCTCGTTTCCCGTGCCCGGGCTAACTCCTATCCCGAACACAATGCAATATGCATGATACGCATGAAATGCAGCTAATATACGATCCTAACATAAACAATGTTATGGAATGGCATACACGCTATACGAGGTAATACACAACCGGGCATACACAATGCTATGGGTGAAATGGCATACGCAATGCAATAATGGGCTTACACCAACATGAGAGAGCCTCAGCCACACTCACATAGGAAGCCATCATGATGAAAACAAGATACTCGAAGTGCGTGCCAATCAGTGGCAAAATGAGGGGCAAAACAGCCCCGAATGAGGCGAAATAATACCCGATGTATGAAATGACCCCGAAACATGGATTTCAATGCATAAAATGGCCTACAGCTATACCATACATGCATAATTGATACATGACATGAAAAGGCAGAAGCAAGGCAGCCCCAAAACTCACATTTTTACAGTACAAAACAAGGCCAAACAGCAATCACAAGTAGGGCTAAGATGGCATACAAAAATGGAGGCTATGAAGCAAGTGGTAGATGCAAAGCCCAAATGGAAAAATACCCTTCTACAACACTAAATAGGGGCTAAAAATATGAACATTTACAGTAGATGACAAGCCTCAAATCAGTATGCAAGCATGCTCAAAATGCAATGCAAGATTAAGGCCAACAAGAGGCTATAACATGAGGTATACAAAGAATTCACCAAACAGCCAAAGACCCTTAATGAGATATGCCAAGAAGGTCAAAATATGGCCATTTTCAGTTCTGATGATGGCCGAAAACAGAAGCTAGATAAGCCTAAAAAAGCATGCAAAAATGGGGGCCAAAGAGGGGTATAATGGTAAGTACAACATGGAGGCCCCCAACAGTGTTGAGCCCTTCTACAATGTTGTAGAGGGGCTCAAAATAAGCCAACTCACAGTTTATATCATGCTCAAAAACAGATCACACATAGGCTAGAAATACCATGCAAAATAATGGCATACAAAGAGGTATTGAAGCAAGTACCAAATGGGGGGCTCAAACAAGGTTGAGCCCTTAAACAAACATGAAGAATGGCTCAAAATAATGACCCTTTCAGTTAGGGTCAGAGCCCAAAACAGCAAGCAAATAGGGCTAAGAAATAGGACAAAAAAGTGCTACAAAAGAGGGAAAATGGTCTTACCCTTGAAGATCACTTCTTTGCTACCTCTTGGACCAAGGAATGTTGCTTCTAAGCCTCTGAAAAACCCCTCCTTGCTGATGGAGATGGAGTGGTGATGGTGGTGCTTGGTGGTAGTGAAGAAATGTAGCCAAAACTTGAGAAAATGAGAGAGAAATGGAGAGATATGTATCTATATGCTCAAACCAAGTTTTGCAACCCTTGAGGGAGAGCTAGAGCTGCTGTGTGTATGCAAGGATGGAGGTGCAATGGAGGGAAAGTGTGTAGGGTTATGGGATTAAGTTCCCTTCTCTACAAAAAGTCCCCCGAAATCAGATATTTTGGGGGAAAAAGCTATACAGCTGCAGGGCACACCTCCCAAGGATCATGGCCGGCCTGCTGTTTTTGTTGCAGGTGGCCGGCCGGCTGGCCACCCCCTATGGCCGGCCGGCCAAGGAGCAAAATGGTCAAGAAGATTTTCTGGCCGGCCACCAGAGAAAGGTGTCCTCCCATGTCTCCTCATCACAACCCTGTGGTTCAAAATTGGCAACTCTAAAACAGGAGAGAGAATAGGCCACTTTTAGGAGGGGTTCAAAAGTGAAAGATGGAATTAATGGCCGGCCATGTGATATTAGGGTCCTCCCATGTGTGTACAACACAAATATGTGGTTTGGGCTTGAAGAAAATGCTCCTAGGGTGGTCAACATTAGCTCGGAAGTGAGAAAAACGGGCGTCGGAGGGCGCTGGAGGAGCATAACTGATTGCTGAGACAATTGCTAGCCTCCCACCCTTCAGTGACCTTCCTGGTGACAAAACAGAGGTACCTGCCAAAAATGAATGAAAATCGATGCAAAACGAATGCTCGGGGGCCAAAACACGCAGTTCGGGGTCTCGAAAATAGGCTGTTAAGCACCGAAAGTGGCATCCGGCCACGAAGTGGGTCTCTCAGACCACAGTGTCCCTCAAAAGGGAGTAAATAAGATGAATGCCAAAAACCGGAGAAATCGGAGATGGTTAGACGGTCCCGAACCGAGGCACACGGCCTGACGGCTCCGAAAACCGAGAACCGGGCTCCGAAATGGGCAAAATGGCCTACGGCCACGAAATGTAGCCCACGGCCACTGAGAGATGGTCTACGGGACCTCTCCCTCCCTTCAGGAAGAGAAACAGAGAAAACCGAGTCTGGTTCACAAACCGAGACAAGGTACAGAAGAGGGTTCGGAAGTTCGGAGGCAGGGCTCACGGTCGTGACTCTGAGACTTCTGAACGAGCACAATATGCAACATCACCGAGCACTCACTCGATGACGTCTGAGTCTTAAGGTCGGTCAAAAATGGGGTGTCTACAGTTGCCCCTCTTTGACAGAACTCGGAAGTCACAAGTGACGGGAGTGAATGTCAAAGCCCAGAGACGACCCATTTTTGACAAGGCCGAAGACTTAGACAATCATACAAGATGAACAAAGATATGTGCCCGCAGGCGTGCCCACAGGCAGGGGGCAAAATGCAAACCGATATGCACGGAGCCAGATGTAACTTAATGATCATGCAAGTGCAGCAAGCTGTAATGAAGCAAGTATTCGCAAATAGATGCAACAGTTTTAAGCAAGAATGCAAAGCAACAACTACATTTCATGCAGTTAGGAATGCGGAGAATTATTCAATTCTCGTCGCGTCTCACACGGAGAAGATACGATACCTGCGCGATTCGTCTGGTCGCACCAGCCTCAAATGAACCGTACATACAATATCGTGCCTGCAAAAGAGAGAAATTCAACAAGAACAATATGGTAACAACATATAGTCAATGTGATTCCTGTGATCCCGAAAGTTTGACACACGCAGTGTCGGCGAGTGAATGCATCGCAATGTGAGAGAGGAACGTGCGTGACAAAGCATGCTCAAGCACAGAGGTATGGTACACCAAGAAAACATGCATGCCAATGCAAAATGCTCATGAGAATGCAAGTTATGTGCACAACAATGCAAAACGAGCATAAATCAGGGTGCCCGTTTGTTGCGAAACAACGAGTAAGGAAACGCGCATTTCGGCGAAGGCGACTCGATCGCGGCCTCTGGTTCACCTCCGGAGAGGTTCAACATGCTCAAAAAGGATACACACTGATTTTGATGAGTAATGATGAGACACATGTCAGAAATTGCAGCTGAAGTTCCGGCGGAGCAATTTCGCGCTAGAAAGTACACTTTTCTTGAACTTTTTCAGGTCCCGGGAACTCCAATCTTCCTCAAAATTTGCAGAGAGCTAGGTGAGCATGTGGGGGACATGGCTGGCCAGCTGGTTGCCTAAGGGGAGGCCACCGGCCAATTTCCAAAAAGCAAATGGCCGGCCAGCCAGAAAAGGTGGCCGGCCGGCCACCTGCCCAAATCCGGGGGCAAGTTTGTCTTTTCGCCTCATTTTCTTTATATTCTCTCATCCATTCACTTCGAGATCACACCCACAGCTGCGAAAACTTCTCCCCCTGCTTCCCAAACCATTTTTTCCTTCAGATCTGCACTTTATACGCGCTTTTCAGCCTTCCACGCAAGTTGTTTTCGCAAAAACATTCGATTTTAAGCACTTTGGACCGATTAAATTTTGATTTCGGGGCTTCTTTTCTCATTTTCACCACTTGAGGTAAGTTTGTCTCAATATTTGGAAGATTTTCTCGGGAGTTGACTTTTGTTGACTTTTTCATTTCCCGAGAGTTGACTTTTGTTGACTTTTTCCAATTTTGGCTCATTTTTGCTCATTTTTGCTCCTTTTGCAGATTTTTGAAATGGCGGCTAATTTCCCTCATGGTGGAGGTCCTCCAGGTGCCGGGGATGATTTCGATATCATGACGCTGCCCCCGAGGGTCCGCCCCTTTATTCCCGAGAGATACGCCCCGTCGGTGCACATTCTTCCGCGGGCCATTTTTCGTCATTTTATTGACTTCAACGATCGGGCACCCGGAGATCTACTTCTACGAGAGCCAGAGCATCACCTCTCTTACGAGGCACGAGAGGTATTTTACTTCATTTTCTGCATTTTCGTGCATTTCATACTTTTGCCATGCTTGAACACACAGTTTAGCTTATAACATAGTACTTTGCTTGCATCCTGAACACGTGGCTTAAACACTTGAATTTCTGAACACTAGGCTCATCGATTGATTGTGAACGCACGGTACACATTAGTTAAGAATTGAACACTCGGCTCAAACACTGATTTGTCGAACACTAGGCTCATTGATTGATTGTGAACGCACGGTACACATTGACTAAGAATAGAACACACAGTCCCAAACTCTGATTTTCCGAACACACAGTCCAAGTTGATGGTGAACACACAGCCCACACTGATTGAGAATAGAACACGCAGTCCCAAACTCTGATTTTCTGAACACACAGTTCTAGTTGATGGTGAACACACAGCCCACACTGATTGAGAATAGAACACGCAGTCCCAAACTCTGATTTTCTGAACACACAGTTCTAGTTGATGGTGAACACACAGCCCACACTGATTGAGAATAGAACACGGAGTCCCAAACTCTGATTTTCTGAACACACAGTTCTAGTTGATGGTGAACACACAGCCCACACTGATTGAGAATAGAACACGCAGTCCCAAACTCTGATTTTCTGAACACACAGTCCAAGTTGATGGTGAACACACAGCCCACACTGATTAAGATTTGAACACGCAGCCCAAAACACTGATTTTCTGAACACACAGCCCAGATTACTGATATAAACACGCAGCCCATATTAAAGTGAACACGCAGCCCACTGATTTTCTGAACACACAGCCCAGATTACTGATATGAACACGCAGCCCACATTAAAGCGAACACGCAGCCCACTGATTTTCT
Source organism: Camellia japonica (assembly GCA_030407325.1). Lineage (NCBI taxonomy): Eukaryota > Viridiplantae > Streptophyta > Magnoliopsida > Ericales > Theaceae > Camellia > Camellia japonica. Next base: position 1,455 of record JAPPVO010003965.1, on the reverse strand, counting down.
GAATACACAGCCCAGATTACTGATATGAACACGCAGCCCATATTAAAGCGAACACGCAGCCCACTGATTTTCTGAACGCACAGCCCAGATTACTGATATGAACACGCAGCCCATATTAAAGCGAACACGCAGCCCACTGATTTTCTGAACACACAGCCCAGATTACTGATATGAACACGCAGCCCGTATTTTGATTTTCTGAACATACAGTTCATTTACTTGCGTTTGCAGACGGCTCATTCATTTCATTTGCACACAGCTTATTCATTTCATTTGCACACGGCTCATTTATTTCATTTGCACATGGCTCATTCATTTCATTTGCACACAGCTTATTCATTTCATTTGCACACGGCTCATTCATTTCATTTGCACATGGCTCATTCATTTCATTTGCACACGACTCATTCATTTCATTTGCACACGGCTCATTCATTTCATTTGCACACGGCTCATTCATTTCATTTGCACACGGCTCATTCATTCTGAATGCAGGTTGGCTCTCGTACCGTGCGAGGATACGGCTCTACTACTGCGAGAGAGTGGTATATCGAGCTTCCGGAGGCTGTCCGGGATTTGGTTGATTTAGCAGGGTTCGGAGCATTCTGCATGGGGTTATCACATTGTCCTGCCAGTAGGGCACTGTTAGCAGTTTTGGTGGAGAGTTGGTGGGACACCACCAATTCCTTCCACTTTTCCGCCACTGGGGATTTGACCATGACCCCGCTAGATTTTGCTGTGCTGACCGGCCTGGACATAGGAGGTTGGCCCATTCCTTATGACGAGGATATGGGCGAATGGGAGGCCGCTTGGGTACATCTGTTGGGGGCCCGCCCGCCTGTGGACAGAGCTTCTGGGAGAGTCCGGTACACCTGGTTCTCTTCCCGTTTTCGGAGGCCGGAGATGGAGCCCGAGTCTCCTGAGGAGGTTGAGCAGTACACTCGCGGTTTCCTTATGTTCCTCTTTGGTACCACTCTGTTTGCTGATAGGGGGAACACTGTCGGGTTGTATCTTTTGAGTGCCTTAGTGGACCTATCACAGGTCAGTCGATACGACTGGGGTGGCGCTGGCCTGGCTACCCTCTATTGCTATATGAGCGCGGCCTCTCGCGGGCGGGGAGACTTACTCGGCGGCTATTGGAGAGCCTGGGAGGTACGTTCTGTCCTCTTGATTTACATTTCTGCTCCTCATTACTTTTTCATTGCACACACGGCGCACTTTACATTCTGTATTTTGCCCTCAGCACTTTGTATATACATTCCACATTGCTTTTCTCAGCTATGGGTCTACGTATATTTTCCGACATTAGCCCCGGAGATGGAGGTGGCAGGGCCTCTTACGACCCCGTTCTCATTGGTATTCGAGGGCCAGCATCGGCCGAGGCCCCGAGAGACTCTCTTCTACCTGCGACAGTATTTTGACACCGTTCGGACGACAGAGGTATTCCAGAACTCT
>JAPPVO010003964.1:0-10228 GCA_030407325.1 Camellia japonica | reverse complement strand
CAAGTTGGGAACACAACCCTTGGATCTGGATTACCGCCGTACCGTTTGATCCTCCTTTCACTTCTCGGTGTTAGGTGTGAGAGGTATATTAGGTAGTCTTACTGAGGTACCCTTTTTGACCAATCGGCCTAGCTGCATATAGTAAAGCCATAGTGACTATTCCAACTTAGGACAGGATGCCACCCATTTTTAGGATGTTGTGAAGCCGCTTGTTTGAATAGTGAACCCTAGATCATTTCAAAAGTTAGGACATGATAACCCCACCCTCCATAGGGGTGTTTGTTCACTTTCCTGCTATGTGTTCTGTGCAATTTATTGGATCTATACAGGGGTTCTCAAATTCTGAACAGTGGTTCAAGCAATTTAGTTGTGGGATTGAGTTCAGTGTGTCAGTATGAGTTAGCAGTAATCAGTGATCAGTTGAGTCAAAACGCTGCTAAAATCTGATTGGGGTCCTTGGTTTTTTTTTCTAGTTTGCAACATGGCTTAAAAAAAAAAAAAAACAAAACACAAAAAAAAAAAAAAAACAAAAAGAAAAAAAAAAATACTAAGTGAACTCATTTATTTGTGTTGTTATTTTATACCAAAAAAAAAAAAAATTATTAAAAAAAAAGAAGAAGAAAAAAAAATCATTAAATCATTGTGTTTGTGTCGTTTTAGTAATTGTGGTTTTCCAAAAAAAAAATTTTTAAACAAAAAAAAAAAAGAAAAGGGAATGGGGTTTGTTTTCTTTTGTTCATATAAAATGTGTTTTTGTTTTTTTTGAGTATATTAAAAAAAAAAAAAAAAATCCGATATCCCACAAGTCCACAAGTGTAAATAAATAGAACTTGTGGGATATCCGACCATTTCTGTAATTGGGGAGTGACCACCTGTTTTTGAATGTTGTGGATGGCCCACATGTTGACTGGCAATTTGAGAATGGTTTTATTCTGAATTCTGAATTGAATATTGAGTCTAAGTTTGATTCCACCAAGTTTTGGGATTAGACTCGAGTCATTCTAGTGAGTCAGAGTCTGTTGATTTCAAGAGTGTTAAATCTAGACATTTATGTCCTGTCTAGATCTTCTTTGTCTTTTTCTTTTGAGTCTGTTGTCATTGCTGAGTCATAGTCTCTTTCCAATAAACCAAAAAAAAAAAAAACAAAACAAAACAAAACAAAATGCCATAGAGTCTGCCTACTTCTCTGTGCCTTTAAATCATTGCCTTGACGAAAGTTTTTGAAAACTTTTTCCAAAACTCTGATAAAAACAAAGAGGAAGAATTTCCTCGGGATTTGCAAATTTTGATCAACTGAGAGGAAGAGAGGTGTGCTAAGCCTTTGATGAATAAAATCATTTTTGTTAATGTGGGTACTGAGAAGGATCCTGGCTTGGTCCAAATTGGTTCTATCTTGTCTTCGTAAGAGTACAAGTGATTAGTCACTTTGTGAAAAGATTTCAAAAAAACTATTTTTGCGTGGTCCTACGAAAACATGCCTGGAATTGATTATACAGCATAGGGTCCCTCTTGACTCAAGGTCCGACCTCCTTAGCTCCTTAGCTTCAAACCATGATTTGAAGTATTCCATGATCAATCAAAGTGTAAGGCTTACATAGCTGAATTGGAAACAGCCCTTGAACTAGGGGCAATGATGTGAGTCAAATGGAGACAGCCCTTCAACTAGGGGCAATAAGGTCGAATATGATTCAAATTGAAACAGCCCTTGAACTAGGGGCAAGGATGTGATTCAAATGGAGGCAGCCCTTCAACTAGGGGCAATAAGGTCGAATGTGATTCAAATTTGAAATAGCCCTTGAACTAGGGGCAAAAGTGTGAGGCTTGCATAGCTGAAATGGAGGTAGCCCTTATCACCCTTGAAAGGCTCGCTGGGCCGAAAACCTGAAAGGGCGACCCAGGCACAAGTTAGAGCACAAAAAAATAAAAAATAAAAAGAAAAATGAAAATAAAAAGCTCGCAAGGTTGAAAACCCGAAAGGGCGGCTTTGGCAAAAGTTAGAGCGTAAAAGGAGAGTGTCAATACCCGAGTGAACCTTAGCCAGAATTATGTAGGACTTGTGATTCAGATTGAAAGCAACCCTTGAACTAGGGGCAAGAAGGTCAGATGTGAGTTAGAAGCAGCCCTTGAACTAGGGGCAAAAGGTTGGATGTGATCAAAGAGTTAAAACTGAATCGTTCCCTAATGAAGACCGCCTAGAAAGGCAAAACCCAGAATTTGAGAGAATGAATGTTATTATTGAAGGACAGTCGAGTTCCTATCCATTACACTAGGGGCAACACTAGGGGCAAATTCAGACCCAATTAGCCTAGTCCTACATCATCATATCTACTGGTCAAGTGTAGCAGTCGTTCTTATAGATGGCCTACAGATTTCACACCCAATCAACATGGACAAGTTAAAATGAAAGTAACCCTTGAGAGGCTCGCTGGGCCGAAAACCCGGAAGGGCGACCCAGGCAAAAGTTAGAGTAAAAAAAAAAAAAGAAAAAAGAAAAAAATGAAATGATGATGAAACAAAAAGGAGAGTGTTAAATACCCGAGTGAACCTTGGCCGGAACTACGATGGCCTGATTCCTATCCTTGGGATACGTAGGTAGCTTCATCTTGAAGTTCGGCCCCAATAATTTTTGTTAACTCATTCATTTCGTCCATGTTTGCTTGGTGTATCTATAGTCGACTTGGTTGTCCATCCGTGTTTGATTGGTGTATCTTCATTCTGCTCAGTTCAATTGGTTCAATTCAACTTGGTTTAGTTCGGTTCGGTTTGGTTCGGTGGTTTGGTTCGGTCCAGTTCCGCTCGGCTTCATTCGGTTTGGATTGGCTTGGTTCAGATCGGCTCGGTTCAGTTATCACCTTTGATTATCTGGTTTGGGACTATGCACCTGGTTTGGGACTATGCACCCCAATGATTGATTCCATGTTATTTGAGTAGTGGCCATTTGCAAAAATAGGTTTTGATTAATTTGAATGAAGTTGACTAATTTTTCTAGAAAATTGTTCCATTTTTGCCAAACTTGGACCATTCTTTGGATGTGAAAAAGGAAAATTTTCAGTGCTCACAATTTAGCTTACATGATTTCAAGACAGAAAATGGAATAAGTATGCTACTCCAACTCTCATGTTGATCAAAACATTTTTACAAAAAAAAAAAAAAAAAAAAAAAAATCAAGAAAAAAATTCAAGGCAATGAACTAGAGGCATAGTCAAGTTAGAGATTCTGTCTTCTCCACTGCTCGAGTCAACTAGTCAGTGTATATAAGTGTGTATTCATACCAGTCAGTGTATTCATACCAGTCAAGGTATTCATAAGTGTGTATTCATACCAGTCAGTGTATTCATACCAATCAGGGTATTCATACCAGTCAATATATTTATACCAGTCGGTGTATTTATACTAGTCAGTGTATATAAGTGTGTTTGGAACGTTTTGCTTCGTTCTTCTTTCGTTAAGTCATTCTTTGATTCAAATCAGTTTAGAATCAATGTTCAATTCAGAATTCAAAATTTAATCACTTTCAAATTCAATCAAACAAAAAATGTTTTCAAACTCAAAGTGATATGTCAGTCACGCCATTGATGTGCAAAAAAAAAACGAAACTTATTTTATTGAAATAAATATCTGTGTGCATGTAAATATCTGTGTATTATCTTGGTTGTGTTTGCAATGAGTTCCTAGAAGACCAACTGTGACGGTGGAAACTAGAGTTCGAAAGGCAAAGCCTAGAACGCAAAAGGTTCGGGATTTCCGAGACTAAAGCCTGGTTTAAATACCCAGGGGTGTATCCCCGGCTTGAAATCTGTATGGCAGCCCCATAGTTGAGGTAGCTTGTATGCGCTCAACTCTGGAAACTGAACCAACCTAATCTGTCACCCCGTTGGAGAATAGGGAAAGTTGTGAATATAATCAGGAAGAAAAGGGGCATCTGTAAAGGTTACCCCTTGTCAGCAAGAAATCATTCTACGATACCTTCTTCCATTCGCGTAAGACGTGTTTGGACTTCGAATTTACCTTCGCTCCTTTCATGTGAATGATGCTAGATTTGATGTTTACCACCTTCTCCCTTTCCTCTTGCGTAAGACGCGTTTGGATTGCAAATCGGTTAAAAACAGCAGGTGCACATGTCTGTTTACACCACGCCACCTCCTCTCGCGTAAGACGTGTTTGGAAAGCATATTCCTCCTCTCACGTAAGATACGTTTGGAAAGCATCTTCCTCCTCTCGCGTACCGCGCGTTTGGATCTCAAATACTCCTCTCGCGTACCGCGCGTTTGGATCTCAAATACTCCTCTCGCGTACCGCGCGTTTGGATCTCAAATACTCCTCTCGCGTACCTAACACGCGTTTGGATCTCAAGTTCACTTTCCTCCTCTCGCCTAACACGCGTTTGGATCTCAAATACTCCTCTCGCGTACCTAACACGCGTTTGGATCTCAAGTTCACTTTCCTCCTCTCGCGTACCACGCGTTTGGATCTCAAATACTCCTCTCGCGTACCTAACACGCGTTTGGATCTCAAATACTCCTCTCGCGTACCTAACACGCGTTTGGATCTCAAGTTCACTTTCCTCCTCTCGCCTAACACGCGTTTGGATCTCAAATACTCCTCTCGCGTACCTAACACGCGTTTGGATCTCAAGTTCACTTTCCTCCTCTCGCGTACCTAACACGCGTTTGGATCTCAAGTTCACTTTCCTCCTCTCGCGTACCTAACACGCGTTTGGATCTCAAATACTCCTCTCGCGTACCTAACACGCGTTTGGATCTCAAGTTCACTTTCCTCCTCTCGCATACCTAACACGCGTTTGGATCTCAAATACTCCTCTCGCGTACTGTAGCTCGGCTTTTCGCGCCCCCTTTCGGAAGAATGAAATAGCCCTTACAGTTCGGACTCCACTTGTGTATTGGTTCTGAATCTGATTTCACAAGTGCAATGTGAAACAGTGGAAACACAAAAAGAGTCCAAATCCGGCAATTGTTTTTGGAAAATATTTGAATCAAATGCCAAAAATGGACTGCTTTGCTAGATTTCAGAGTCGCCACCTAAATATTTATTTTGGGAAATTTAGGAAACCCATGACTCGTGCCAAAGGCCATTAGTCCGTCGTTACCAAAGTGTCTTGGTTCGGGAACTTAGGTATGAGAGGGGAAGGTCAATAATTGAACACCCCACTCACCCGATCAAAGATCGGCCTCTACTAATCATGATATGATTTTTATGTACAGTATATGCTCTTGTTCTATATGTAACATACAAGTATAGACTAATTTCACAAAAAGTTAGAACGTTTGATTCCATGTTTGTTTTATAAAAAATTGTTTTGAATATGTATCACTGAAAATGGTGATCTCATATATACATGAATCAAAGTATCCCAATTCAAGTGATTAGCCTTCATCCACAGGCATTCAAACAGGTATATCAAGTAAGCATTTAGCCTCATGGTAGTATGTTTGATATGACAGCAATCACACTTATGCAATATGCTAAAGCATAAAACCTTACCTTATGTCCGAAGCGACGGCGAGTCAAAAGAAAGTAAACAATTAGAAATAAAATGCATGATCCTATTGAATGCGATATGGCTAATGCAACACATACAACGTGCAAGTAATAAGTTCGGCTACTAGCATGGCATGCGAGTCAATTCAAGGCATATGATAGAGCATGTATTCAAAGAGTTTGAATTTGACATTTGAATAATATGATGAGCCGAACTTTTATGCATGTAAACGAATGGATGCAAATCATGGAAAATGCTAATTTAAACATGATGTCCTTAATCTAACCATCATAAGCAGTGAAATAAAAGGGAGAAAGAATGGGGGTTGGAAGACATACAACTTATTACATATTTGTCCTCACGAAGGAGGGTCCGAATGAATTACTGTGCCCTCACGCAGGAGGGTTCGAATGTCCAAGTGTCCAAATAAATAATTATTACAAAACCAAATGAATAATAAATAGGGGGGGGGGCTGTCTAATTTATTACAATAATTGACGTAAGGCAAGCCTTGACACAATAAATTCGGTATAACGTCCGACCGAATTCAATTAATCATATTGATTCTTTATGTTTAATCGAAATAAGCAAAGAATGGAGGGAGGTTGCAGAGATGATTATGCGAAATTGATTAATTGGTTAGTACAAACAAACTTGAGATTTACAACATAAATCGTTGAAATAAATTAAACAGCCCCTAACTAGCATATAATAAAGCGAGCAAAAGTAAATAGTCGGGGTTACTATTCACCGCCGGAGGTACTATTCACCGCCGGAGGTTACTATTCACCGCCGGGAAAATTATTTAAGTAAGAAATTACAACAATTTATATACAATATTTAAATTGGTGCAGTGGTGCAGCCATCCTATTAAAGCGATAAAAAAAAGTTATAAAACGAGGTAAATAAAGTATTTAAACAAATTAGGTACTATTCACCGCTGGATTTACTATTCACCGCCGGAGGTGCTATTCACCGCCGGAGGTTACTATTCACCGCCGGGATTACAACAATTTATATACAATATTTAAATTACAGCAGATATGTAGGTGGTGCAGTGGTGCAGCCATCCCATTAAAGCGATTAAAACGAGGTAAATAAAGTATTTAAACAAATTAGGTACTATTCACCGCTGGGGTTACTATTCACCGCCAGAGGTGCTATTCACCGCCGGAGGTTACTATTCACCGCCGGGATATTTATTTAAAGTAATAAATGACAACAATTTATATACAATATTAAATTACAGCAGATATGTAGGTGGTGCAGTGGTGCAACCATCCCATTAAAGCGATTAAAACGAGGTAAATAAAGTATTTAAACAAATTAGTACTATTCACCGCTGGGGTTACTATTCACCACCGGAGGTGCTATTCACCGCCGGAGGTTACTATTCACCGCCGGATATTTATTTAAAGTAATAAATGACAACAATTTATATACAATATTTAAATTACAGCAGATATGTAGGTGGTGCAGTGGTGCAGCCATCCCATTAAAGCGATTAAAACGAGGTAAATAAAGTATTGAAACAAATTAGGTACTATTCACCGCTGGGGTTACTATTCACCACCGGAGGTGCTATTCACCGCCGGAGGTTACTATTCACCGCCGGGATATTTATTTAAAGTAATAAATGACAACAATTTATATACAATATTTAAATTACAGCAGATATGTAGGTGGTGCAGTGGTGCAGCCATCTCATTAAAGCGATAATAAAAAAAAAAACAGTTATACAACGAAGTAAATGAAATATTTACACAAATTATATCACATTTTTGAATTAAATGAAAATTTACGAAAATTCACCTTTTGGGGAAATGATAAATTTTCGGAGTCACAGACTTTCTTTTGACTACTCTCAAGTCTGTGGAATATGTTTCTCAATTCTCAATCCAAAATTTAAAATTATAACTTTAGTGGTTGATTTTTGAATAATGTATTGATGAAAGAAAAAGATTACTCTCCAGACTCTTTCTCTCCCTCAAAATTCTTCAAACAGAATGCCCTCTCCCTCTTTTCAATCCGTCTCACAACTCCCTTCCTCCCCAAAATTCCTCTCTCTGCCCTGCCTTATATAGGCAAACAATACTATTATAATAATAATAATATAATAATATATATAATAATAATATAAAATAATATATTAATATATATAATATATGAGTTCGGTGGAGGCGGCGGTGCCGACCTCCACCTTTAATTTATTATTATATATATATTTTTTATAATATGTATATATATAATATATATATAATATATATAAAATATCTAAAATATATAATTTATACCAAAATATATAATATATAATATATATATACTATATAAATTTATAAAAAATACTAAATATATAATATAATAATTTTACACACATTGGATACTTTGTTTTATTATTTTTTTTTATATAAAATACACCAAATATGAACAAACACATAAAATTATGAAAAATTACAAAAATACTAAATTAATAAAATATTCAATATTTTAAAATAATTTGGCCATAATGGTGAAGGTTGGGTTTAAAGTTCAAATTCCATTTCTTTTAATGAGAATTCTGCGAGAAACACATTCTAATTGTCATCATCGGTAATCAAAAGAAAGCGCCCAAGTCTTAGGGCCAGTCAAAATGGGGTGTCTACAGTTGCCCCTCTTTGACAGAGCTCGAAGTCATTTCATGACGTGAGTGAATGTCAAAGCCCGAAGACGACCCTTTTGACAAAGCCGTAAGACTTGGGCAAACAAATAAATGTGCAAATGTAAGTGGTTGAACCAGAAGGTTGCCTACGTATCCCATTGTAAGGAATCAAACCAGCGTAGTTCAGGGGCAAGATGTAGAATGATATGTAAAACATAATTTATGATCATGCAAAAATGCAAAACATAACTTATGATTATGCAATGAAACGCAATCAAGACAATGATGTGACACTGAATGAAAGCATAAATGTTGGATGTGGTGAATGTGAGATCCAAACGCGTCTTACGCGAGAGGAGTATTTGAAATTGAGATCCAAACGCGTTTTACGCGAGAGGAGTGTGTGAACTTGAGATCCAAACGCGTGTTAGGTACGCGAGAGGAGTATGTGAAATTGAGATCCAAACGCGTCTTACGCGAGAGGAGTATTTGAGATCCAAACGCATGACGTCTCACGCGAGAGGAGTATTTGAGATCCAAACGCGTCTGTCATACGCGAGAGGAGGAATTTGCTTTCCAAACGCGTGTTAAGCGAGAGGAGGAATTGCTTTCCAAACGCGTGTTATGCGAGAGGAGGGATTTGCTTTCCAAACGCGTGTTAGGCGAGAGGAGGAATTTGCTTTCCAAACGCGTGTTAAGCGAGAGGAGGGATTTGCTTTCCAAACGCGTGTTAGGCGAGAGGAGGAATTTGCTTTCCAAACGCGTGTTAGGCGAGAGGAGGGATTTGCTTTCCAAACGCGTGTTAGGCGAGAGGAGGGATTTGCTTTCCAAACGCGTGTTAGGCGAGAGGAGGGATTTGCTTTCCAAACGCGTGTTAGGCGAGAGGAGGGATTTGCTTTCCAAACGCGTGTTAGGCGAGAGGAGGGATTTGCTTTCCAAACGCGTGTTAGGCGAGAGGAGGGATTTGCTTTCCAAACGCGTGTTAGGCGAGAGGAGGAATTTGCTTTCCAAACGCGTGTTAGAGAGGAGGGATTTGCTTTCCAAACGCGTGTTAGGCGAGAGGAGGGATTTGCTTTCCAAACGCGTGTTAGGCGAGAGGAGGAATTTGCTTTCCAAACGCGTGTTAGGCGAGAGGAGGAATTTGCTTTCCAAACGCGTGTTAGGCGAGAGGAGAGATTTGCTTTCCAAACGCGTGTTAGGCGAGAGGAGGGATTTGCTTTCCAAACGCGTGTTAGGCGAGAGGAGGGATTTGCTTTCCAAACGCGTGTTAGGCGAGAGGAGGGATTTGCTTTCCAAACGCGTGTTAGGCGAGAGGAGGGATTTGCTTTCCAAACGCGTGTTTGGCGAGAGGTGGATTTGCTTTCCAAACGCGTGTTTGGCGAGAGAGGGATTTGCTTTCCAAACGCGTGTTAGGCGAGAGGAGGGATTTGCTTTCCAAACGCGTGTTAGGCGAGAGGAGGGATTTGCTTTCCAAACGCGTGTTAGGCGAGAGGAGGAATTTGCTTTCCAAACGCGTGTTAGGCGAGAGGAGGGATTTGCTTTCCAAACGCATGTTAGGCGAGAGGAGGAATTTGCTTTCCAAACGCGTGTTAGGCGAGAGAGGGATTTGTTTTCCAAACGCGTGTTAGGCGAGAGGAGGGATTTGCTTTCCAAACGCGTGTTAGGCGAGAGGAGGAATTTGCTTTCCAAACGCGTGTTAGGCGAGAGGTGGAATTTGCTTTCCAAACGCGTGTTAGGCGAGAGGAGGGATTTGCTTTCCAAATGCGTGTTAGGCGAGAGGAGGGATTTGCTTTCCAAACGTGTTAGGCGAGAGGAGGAATTTGCTTTCCAAACGCGTGTTAGGCGAGAGGAGGGATTTGCTTCCAAACGCGTGTTAGGCAAGAGGAGGGATTTGCTTTCCAAACGCGTGTTAGGCGAGAGGAGGGATTTGCTTTCCAAACGCGTGTTAGGCGAGAGGAGGAAAATAACAGGCGCACTGATGTTTTTAACCGATTTGGGTGGTGTGAACAGACAGGCGCACCTGCTGTTTTTAACCAATTTGGGTGGGCATGGATGCCGCTTTTCTGATCATATTTACAACTTTCCCTATT
>JAPPVO010003963.1:0-12431 GCA_030407325.1 Camellia japonica | reverse complement strand
TGCACGCTTCATATTCTGCTTCGTTGTTCGAGACTTTGAACCGGAGTTTGAAGGCTAGAGGGATACGGGAATTGTCGGGTGCTATCAGCAACACTCCTATCCCATACCCGTATTGATTGGATGCTCCGTCAAAGTACATCGTCCAAGCTTCATTGTCGATGTGCAAAATAGCTTCATCTGGGAATAGGTACTCGATTGCTTCACCCCCTTCTACTGGATGGTCGGCTAAGAATTCTTCTACTGCTCTTCCTTTGACTGACTTGCGTGTTACATACTTCAAATCAAATTCGGAGAGCAACAGCAACCAACGAGCTAGCCTACCCGTAAGTGCTGGTTTCTCAAAAAGATATTTGATGGGATCGAGTCGTGAAACCAACATTACGGAGCGAGCTAACGGTAGTGTCGTGCCGCAGCTTCCTGGTAGCCCATACCAAAGCTAAGCAAGCCTTTTCCAGCGGAGTGTAGCGGGTCTCGTAATCCAGCATCTTCTTGCTCAAATAGTAGATGGCCTTCTCCACCTTATCCTCCGATTCTTGTGCGAGCATGCAGCCCATTGTAGTCTCAGTCACTGACAGGTACAATATCAACGGTTTCCCCGGCTCTGGCGGTGACAACACGGGCGGGTTCTGTAAGTATTCTGTGATTTGTTCAAAAGCAGCTTGGCATCGGCCGTCCATTGGAATTTCTTGCCTTTCTTCAGGAACCAAAAAAGTGGTTCACAGTCAAGCTTAATTTTGAGATAAACCGTCTTATGAATTGCACTTTACCCAGAAAGCCTCGCACCTCCTTTTCAGTCCTTGGTGGGGGCATTTCTAGGATGGCCTTGATTTTGGAAGGGTCGACTTCGATGCCTCTCTGTGTAATCAGAAACCCCAGCATTTTTCTCGCTGTAACACCAAATGTACATTTCTGAGGATTTAGCCGCAACTGGAATTCTCTGATCCTTTGGAAGAACTTTTGCAAGGCGGTGTAGTGGCCCTCTCTTTCTTTGGACTTGACAATCATGTCGTCCACATACACCTCAACCTCTTTGTGGATCATGTCGTGCAATATTGTGGTCGCGGCCCGTTGATAAGTAGCTCCAGCGTTCTTCAACCCAAACGGCATTACTCTGTATCAATATGTCCCCCACGGGGTGGTGAATGCAGTCTTTTCCCGGTCTTCTGGTGCCATTACTATCTGGTTGTATCCTGAGAAGCCATCCATGAATGAGAGCAAAGCATGCCCTGCTGTGAAGTCCACTAACTCATCGATATGCGGCAAGGGAAAGTCGTCCTTCGGACTAGCTCTGTTCAAATCCCTGAAATCCACACATACCCGGATCCTGCCATCCTTCTTCGGCACTGGAACAATGTTGGCCAACCAAGTCGGGTATTCGGATACTAGCAGGAAGCCTGCGTCGATTTGCTTGGTGACCTCTTCCTTAATCTTGAGAGCCCAATCCGGGCGGATCCTCCTGAGTTTCTGCTTGACAGGTCAGGCCTCGGGGTCAAGGGGGATCCGATGCTGTACAATCTCAGGATCGATTCCAGGCATGTCTTCGTAGGACCACGCGAAAACATCTTTGAAATCTTTTAATAAAGCGACTAAGCGCTCGCGTTCCTCCGAAGACAACGTGGACCCGATCTGGACCAGCCGCGGGTCCTCCTCAGTACCAATGTTCACGGTAGTGATTTCATCAACTAACGGTTTAACAAATCTTTCATGCTCTTGCTCAATTAAACGTTGCAAAACCGGAGGAACTTCGTCCTCGTCGTTTTCATCAAAGTTTTGAAAGTCTGAATTAATGCAATAAATCAAGGGTACAAAAAAGTACTCAGAAACCACAGTTACTTGATTCTCATTAAGCACATCCAAATCGTCCGATTCATTTACAACAGACTCAAATGAAAAGGAAAAAGACGACCTAGACAGGACTGTGGTATCCGGGTTATCACCCCCAGGATTACCAGACTCAGACTCAGACTCAGTCGAGTTGGAACCTAATTCCGACTCACAAGATTCGGTGGAATCAGATTCTGGCTCACTAGCTGACCCGGTGCTGCTGGACAAAAATCCCTCCTCGTATTGCCAAGTGAGAGAGGGTGCGATAGATGCATCCAAGATAGTTGCTGGCAGGCTCGCGGCCGTTTCATCCCCGATCATGGAAACCGAGAAGTTATCCCCCAAGCACTTATGGTCGATCGAAGGATCTGAGAGTAGACTTGCCAGTGCTACCCCCATTTCAATTTCAGCGCTCTCGGCATCCCCTGCTTTACATTGCTCAACCTCAGCTGATGGGTCTGTCTGCTCTGTGGCAACGTCATCCCCGGATAGTTGCAGGTCGAAGATGATCTCAAAACCTGGCACGCGCTTCTTCTCCGCGTTTAGCCACGGCTCTGGGAAGCCGCAAAATGGAAAGTCCTCTCCCTCCCGGACGAAGCGTCCGTTCAGGGTACCCTGGATGGGCCTATGCATTAATTCAAAAGGCTTCCCAGCCTGCTTTGCTCTGGCTCTTCCGGCCATTTCTTTTCCCTTCCTCACCCAGTCCTCTTTGGTGGGCAGATAACCCAAGCCAAAGGTATGAGGGTTGTGTGGCACTTCGGCCAATGCTGCGACGCCTTTTCGGCCGCTCCTTCCTAATCCCATCCCGGGGATGTGTTGTAGCTTGTTCATGAGGTAGACGGATTGAGCACTGACGTACACTCCCTCATTCGCAGCCATGATATTCTGCACCACCCGGGCCTTAGCCAAAGTGAACCCTGATAGGAACACATCTTCCATGCCGTGCTCAATTTCTAGGATTGGCGTAGATACCTCCGGAGGCGGATGGATTGATGAATTCCCGAACACAATGGCTACTCCCTTTCCATAGGGGTATTTCACCATCTGATGTAGAGTGGAAGAGACTGCCTTCACTTGGTGCAACCACGGCCGCCCCAAGAGTAGATTGAAGGTTGCGGGAACGTCCAAGACATGGAATTCGATGTTGTGTTGTCCCGGACCAACCTGGGTCTGAATCTTGACAGTCCCCATCACTTCCCTGCTAGTATTATCGTATGCTCTGATCACTTGAGTAATTGGCACGAAGTCCGCGGGCTTCAACCCGATTGCATACGCTGTTCTGGCTGGGCAGATGTTGATGGCGGATCCGGTATCAACAAGTACCACCGGTATCCACTTATCTCTACATTCCACAGAAATGTAGAGGGGTTTGTTATGATTTGCGCCCTCAGGCGGCAGTTCTTTGTCCGAAAAGGTTAGCGTCGGGGAACCTCCTCTCGGAAAGACCAGCCCAACCAGTTGCTCTGGTGTAGTATCTATAGAGAGTTTGGCCTTGTCCATAGCAGATAGGACATCCTATCTGTGCACCCGTGATGCCATAAACAGTCCCCAGATGGAGATGTCTGCTTGTATCTTCTTTAATTGCTTGAGCACAGCTTCTTCTTCAATCTGCTTCTCCCTCTGTTTCTCAGCTTCCTTGTCTTTCCCAGATGCCTCAGGTTGGTCTAGGTGCGGGGGCTTGAAGTACCGCCTGCTTCTCGTCATGTGATCCACCTCATCGAGGTACCAGGTGTCATCTGGTTGATTATTTCCCCAATCATCGTCTGTGTGGACAAGACATAAATCATCGTCTTCCCACCACATCCCGCTAGCGTTCAATAAGCACCTGTCTGGCTCTGGCATGTTCGTACTCTCAGTACTCTCCGCCCATATGCTCACAGCATCTCCTGC
Source organism: Camellia japonica (assembly GCA_030407325.1). Lineage (NCBI taxonomy): Eukaryota > Viridiplantae > Streptophyta > Magnoliopsida > Ericales > Theaceae > Camellia > Camellia japonica. Next base: position 8,717 of record JAPPVO010003963.1, on the reverse strand, counting down.
TCTCGTGCCCACAGCACTTTCAATCCCCTCATGGATTTTGGGCTTCCCGGTTCTCTCAGAACCCTGTTGTTCTACCTGCGTCAGCGCAGTTTGTTGTTCAACTTTTCCTGCATTCACAATGTCTTCGTTCTGAGCGAAATTCTTTGTACCGGCACTCTCCGACAATGTATCCTGACTTTCGGCCCTTCCGGCCACCACTGATACCCTCGCCCCTGCCGGGCCCTGTTCTGGTTGAAATTCTACAACGTCTGGTTGATCATCTAACCATCCGGTAGCTTCTGCCGACTCCTCATACTCGAACCAGTTGATTGCCGCATCCCCTGATTCTTGGTCACTGAAGAACTGGAGGTTGGCAAGGCCCTCTCATACAGCTGTTAGATCATCCGTTCCCCGTTCAAATCTGTCCCCCTGAATTACACATACTTCTGCTCTTTCTGGCAGCCCTACACTCAGCTCGGACTGGCCCACTGATAGGATGTACTCACTTGGGTCATAGGCTCCTTCATCACAATTCCCAGGCTGCTCGATCCCAGACTCAACAATTCCATTTTCCTCTAAAACCTGTCTTGTCCCATCTTCGGTGGTCACCACCATCGGCTCAGATCGGGTTGTGGAGGTGTCCAACATGCACAAGTCAGTGCAGTCAGGAAGGATTACCTCCGGCTTAGGTAGGTGGAAAGGAGTAATATAGATACTAGGATCGTAAGACACGACCCCAGTCTGGATAAGATTGACTCTTTTGGGAGGTGGAGCTTGGTTATGTGTAGGGAGTGGATTGGTTGTGACGTTAGGTCTCTCTGGAGGCAGAATCACATTTTTGTCAACGAGGTCTTGAATCTCGTGACGCAGCCTGAAACATTGGTCTGTATCATGACCGTGCTGCTGGTGATATGCACAGTACTTGGCTGGGTTGTGGGAGGGGGGAAGTGGATTTGGTAATGGCCTCGGCTCCAGGGGTTTTAGATGCCTCTTTCTGATTAAGACCCCCAGAGCCTTAGACAAAGGCATGTATAGCGAGGTGAAGGTTCTTTGGCCTCTGGGCTGATATTTAGTGGTTTGGGTATTACTTCCGGATGCACCGGAGAAGGGTGTGGCTGCCATGGGCCTTGGAAGGGGAGGGGGAATGGTGGCGACCATGCTGACCTCCGAAGCTCTTGCGGTTGCAACGCCACTCGGGCCTGCGTTATTGTTGCGGTTAAATGTTCTCTGGGGTTGCTCCCTGTCCTGGTCAATCAGACCCTGTTTCATTGCATCCTCGATTTGTACCCCCATCTCGTACAGGTCCGAAAAGGTGGGGAAGGGGAGTACAATAATTTTGCATCAATTTTGGTTGGAGATTGCGCACAATCATCCTGATTTGGTCCTTATCAGTGGGCCTCAAAGTCATCATCGATGCCTTCGCCCTCCATCGAGTTACGAAATCTGAGAAAGTCTCTTTGGGCTCCTGCCTCGTTGTTTCGAGATCACGAGTTGTAATCTCGATCTGGGTATTGTACGAGTACTGTGCGACAAAGGCCTCGGCCATTTCATCCCAACTTCTTTTTACCTCATCCTCCAACTTCGCGTACCAGATAGCGGCCACACCCGACAGGGTTCGGCCGAACAGCGAAAGCTTTTGTGGTCGGGTTAGGCCCATTGGCCGCAGTATATCTGAGAATAACCGGAGGTGGACCATGGGATCCCCGGATCCGTCGAAACGATCAATCTGCGGCATCTTGAATCTATCTGGCAATGTTACGGCCACATCGGTATATCCGTCCTCGATATCCGGAATAGCCTTTACTCCTTGTGATTTCTTAAAAAGCTTCTCGAGCTTGCTCAGTTTCAGAGCTGTATGGTCTATTTCGAACTCGAAGGGAGAGTCCGGGTGGTTGATAGGTGTAGGTGCCTTGGACAGTTGAGGCGGAAGCGGGGGCGTGTAGACGTCCCCGAACGCCCTGGGAGGTTAAGTCCCGTCTTGTTCATATTGGGGTCACTACAGTTCAAGGACTCAAATGTCACGGTTCTTAATCTTGAACCAAAGAGTCCAAATCCGGCAAATCGTTTTGAAAACAGATTTTTTGAAAGAAGTGCCAAACATGGACTGCTTCGCCAGATACAGAGTCGCCACCTAAATATTTTTAAAATGGGAAATTTAGGAAACCCTGACTCGGTGCCAAAGGCCACGTGTCCGTCATCACCAAAGTTGCCTCGGCTCGGGAACTTGGGTACGATTGGGGAAGGTCACTTCGTGAGCACCCCCGCTCGCCCGGTCGAAGACCGGCCTCTACTAACCATGATATCTTACTTTGAAAACATTGTGAGCTCTTATTCCGATTATTAGCCTAGGTTACTATGTGATGCTCGCAGCAAACAAGTATAGACTGGGCCGCCTGAATTGGAACAAAACATTTCATGTTTGTTTGTTTGCAAATGGTTTGATGGTGCTACCCGCAGGTAGGCTAAGACGCGGATTTGCCACCCTCAGGTGGGCTTAGAAAATATGATTTTGCCACTATCTAGTGGGCTTAAAACAAACATTTGATGAATTGTCCAATCCAAGTAACTCAGCCTCCACCCACAGGCATTCAGGCAGTTATATCACATAAGCACATAGCCTCATGGTAAGCATGCTATCATGGCGACACTCACACGCATGCAAGGATGCTAAAGCATAAAACTTACCGAGTACTCCAAGCCAAAACAGAAGCTCATTAGAAATCATGCATGATCCTAAATATGCTGAAATGCCTAATGCAGCGCATGCAAAAATGCAACTATAGCAGGCTCGGCTATTCTAAAACATGGCATATGGGATGCTACAGCTAACACGTATTCAATTCGGAATTGAAATACATATGCAGTTTGTATGATGCGCCGAGCCCGGTGCGTACAAAACAGATGAATGATGCAAACATGCTGTCATACTGTATGCTAATTGAAATATGTCCTAATCTAACATCATAAGCGGGTAAATAAAAGGGAGAAAGAAATGGGGGTTGGAAGACATACATCACACTCACCCACACTTATTACAATTATGCCCTCGCGCAGAGGGTCCAAATAAATAATACAGTCCGAATAAAAGAATAATACAGTCCGAAATAATATACAAATTCCTAATTAATTAACAAATTAAGCTAAGAAAGCTTTAAACTGGCATGCAAGCCAGGGGCTGCCTCGCTTTGATGAATGATGTATGCTGGGCTGCCTTGCGCAGAAATCCACTGGATGCCCAATTTAGCCTCTGTTTGCAATTGTTCTCGAAATGCGCGCCAGACTCTGAAAAGTTGCTGTTCCTTATTTTGCTGCAACAGAGAGCAGGAAAAGGGCATAGCAATGTATTTCACAAATATATGCATGCCTCGATCCTCGTGCCACCAATCACGCATATCGATGCATGATGGCCAAGGAATCGGATTGCACAACTCAATATAGGGTGCAATGCAGATGAATGCTACAACAAAACCTAACTCCATCATGGGTAATCTGGAGTGTCGGTGACTGGGGAATTGAGACCCGTTCCGTCGCTCGGAATACGAAACGTGCCTCGTTTCCCGTGCCCGGGCTAACTCCTATCCCGAACACGATGCAATATGCATGATATGCATGAAATGTAGCTAATACGCAATCCTAACATGCACAATGCTACGGAAATGAAATGCCTCGAAATGCGTGCATGCGGGCACGCAAACCGAGGCGATGATCCCAAGGCATGAAATGGCATACGCAATGCAAATGGACTTACACTAATATGAGAAAGCCTCAGCCACACTCACATAAGAGGCCGTCGGATAAAAATAAAAAAAAAGAGGTGCCTCGAAATGCGTGCACACGGGCACGCAGACCGAGGCAATGCATACAGAATTCAAAATGACATGGAAAATATGTAATTAGGCTAAAATGAGAAGTCTCGAAATGCGTGCCCACGGGCACGCAAACCGAGAAAATGGCATACGGGATGCAATGATGTGAAAAATGGCATACAGAATGCAGAATGGACTTATACCAACATGAGAAGACCTCAGCCACTCTCACACGGGAGGCCGTCGGATAAAAAAGAAGTGCCTCGAAATGCGTACCCACGGGCGCGCAAACCGAAGAAATGGATTAAGGCATGAAATGATATACGAAATGCGAAATGGACTTATACTGACGTGAGTGAGCCTCAGCCACACTCACATGAGAGGCCGGCGGATGAAAATGAGGCGCCTCGAAATGCGTGCACACGGGCGCGCAAACCGAGGCAATGCGTTTAAGCATGAAATGACATGGAAAATGATATGCAAACATGCAAATGGAATTTCAACACTTACAAATGATGCAAAACAGTCCCGAAAGGCAGGGAAATGACACCGAATGCCCGGAATGGTCCCGAAATGCGATAATAAGCACCCGGAATGGCCTATAGCCATACTAAACATGCATAATTGGTACATGGTATGCAAAACAGTAGCAAGGCAGCCCCAAAATAGCATTATTTACAGTACAAATCATGGCGAAATAATGAGCATAGGTAGGACAACAATAGCATGCAAAAATACGAGCCAAGAGAGGGGTATTGAAGCAAGTGGTGTATTCAATGCTCAAACTGAAAAGTACCCTTCTACAACACTGATGAGGGACTAAAAATATGCACATTTTCAAGAGATGACATCCCCCAACTCAGTATGAAAACATGGTAAAAATGCTATGCAAGATGAGGATATATGAAGGCTATAACATGAGGTACCCCAAAAATTCATCAAACCAGCAAAGACCCTAATGGAATATGTCAAGAAGATCAAAATATGAATATTTCTAGTTATGATGATGGCCGAAAACAGAATCTAGATAAGCTTAAAAAGGCATGCAAAATGGGGTCAAAGAGAGATATAAAGGCAAGTATAACATGGAGACCCCAAACAAGATTGATCCCTTCTACAATATTGTAGAGGGATACAAAATAAACTCACTAACAGTTCATGATATGTTCCAAAACAGACTTCATGTAGGTCAAATAAATCATGCAAGTTTACGGTAATTTGAAGGAATTATGAAGCAAGTGCATGATAGAAAGGCCAAACATGGTTGATCCCTTCTTAAATGTTGAAGAGGGGCTCAAAAAGTCCCACTCACAGTTTACCTCATGCTCGAAAACAGATCACTCATAGGCCAAATACTTCATGCCAAAAAACAAGGGTAAAACATGGATTCAAAGCAACTTATACATGGAGCATGAAAACAAGGTTGAGCCCTTCTTCAATGTTGAAGAGGGGCTCAAAGTAAGTACAATATCAGTTCATGAGATGCTCCAATTCAGATCACACATAGGCCAAATATTCAATGCAAAATAAAGGCATATAAGAGGATATTGAAGGAAGTGTAAGATGGAGGGCTCAAACAGGGTTGAGCCCGTAAACAAACATCAAGAATAGCTCAAAAGAGGACCACTTTCAGTTAAGGTCGGAGCTCAAAACAGTGAGCAAGTAAGGTTAAGAAATGAGGCAAAAGTGGTGTAAAAGAGGGGATTTGAGACTTACCCTTGAAGACCTTTCTTTCTTTGCTTCTTGACTTGAGAAATGTTGTTTCTAAGCCTTCAAGAATCCCTCCTTGCTGCTGGAAATGGATTGGTGATGGTGATGCTTGATGATGATGAACAAATGGAAGTAAAACTTGAGGATTTGAGAGAGATCAAAGAGATATGCTTGAGGCAAAGGTTCTAGGTCTTGAGGGAGAGGGAGAGGAGTGTATGCATGCAAGAATTGTATATCAAAGTCAAGGCAAAAGTGTAGCCTTAAGGGATTAAGTTCCCTTGCACCAAAAAATATCCCCCAAAATCAGATCTTTTGGGGGATACAGCTATACAGCTGTGAAACACACTTCCCAAGAAGTATGGCCGGCTAGCCACCTTTATTGGAGATGGCCGGCCGGCCGCCGCCCCTAGCCGGCCGGCCAAGGGCAAAAATGGAAAGATGGATTTGCTGGCCGGCCACCACATGATGGTGTCCTCCCAGGTGTGGTACAACAAGGCCCTGTAGTTGGAAATTGACAACTCTGAACCAGGAGAAACAACAATTCACTTTTCAAGAGGGTCAAAAATGAAAATAAGAATTACTGGCGGCCATGGTTTTTTAGTGTCCTCCCATGTGTGTACAACACGAATATGTGGTTTTGGCTCGAAGAAAAAGGCCTAGGGTGGTCAACATTAGCCCGGAAGTGAGAAAAACGGGCGCCGGGGGCGCCGGAAGAGCATAACAGGTTGCTTGGACAATTGCTAGCCTCCCACCCTCCAGTGATCTTCCTGATGATAAAACAGAGGTACCTGCCAAAAATGAACAAAAACCGATGCGAAACGAATGCTCGGGGGCCAAACCGCGAGGTTCGGGGCCCGAAAACCGGCCGTTAAGCACCGAAAGTGGTGTTTGGCCACGAAGTGGGTATCTAAGACCCCAGTGTGCCTCGTTATGATGAAACAGAGGTACCTGCCAAGAATGAACAAAAACCGATGCAAAACGAAAGCTCGGGGGCCAAACCGCGAGGTTCGGGGCCCGAAAACCGGCCGTTAAGCACCGAAAGTGGTGTTTGGCCACGAAGTGGGTATCTAAGACCCCAGTGTCCCTCGAAAGGGAGTAAATGAGATGCATGCCAAAAACCAGAGGAATCGGAGATGGTTGGGTGGTCCCGAACCGAGGCACATGGCCTGACGGCTTCGGAAACCGGGAACCGGGCTCCGAAATGGGCAAAATGGCCTACGGCCACGAAACGTAGCCCACGGCCACTGAGAGATGATCTGCTAGTCCTCTCCCTCCCTGCAGGAAAGAAAACAGAGAAAACCGAGTCCGGTTCGCAAACCGAGGCAAGACACAAAAGAGAGTTCGGAAGTCCGGAGGCAGGGCGCACAGCCGCGACTCTGAGACTTCTGAACGAGCACAATATGCAACATCACCGAGCGCTCAATCGGTGACGTCTGAGTCTTAAGGTCGGTCAAAAATGGGGTGTCTACAGTTGCCCCTCTTTGACAGAACTCGGAAGTCACAAGTGACGGGAGTGAATGTCAAAGCCCAGAGACGACCCATTTTTTGACAAGGCCGAAGACTTAGACAATCATACAAGATGAACAGAGATATGCCCGCAGGCGTGCCCGCAGGCAGGGGGGGCAAAATGCAAAGCGACATGCACAGAGCCAAATGATCATGCAAATGCAGCAAGCTGTAATGAGGCAAGTATTCGCAAATAGATGCAACAATTTTAAGCAAGAATGCAAAGCAACAACTACATTTCATGCAGTTAGGAATGCGGAGAATGATTCGATTCTCGTCGCGTCTCACACGGAGAAGATACGATACCTGCGCGATTCGTCTGGTCGCACCAGCCTCAAATGAACCGTACATACAATATCGTGCCTGCAAAAGAGAGAAATTCAACAAGAACAATATGCTAACAACATATATTCAATGTTCCTGTGACTCCGAAAGTTTGACACACGCAGTGTCGGCGAGTGAATGCATCGCGATGCGAGAAAGGAACGTGCGCGACAACACATGCACAAGCACAGAGATATGGTACACCAAGAAATCATGCATGACAATGCAAAATGTTGATTAGAATGCAAGTTATACGCACAACAATGCAAAATGAGCACGAATCAGGGTGCCCGTCGGTTGCGAAATAACGAGCAAGAAAACGCGCATTTCGGCGAAGGCAACTCAACCGCGGCCTCGGTTTCACCTCCTGGAGAGGTTACAACATGATTAAAAAGGATACACCTTGATTTTGATGAGTGATGATGAGACACATATCAGAAATTGCAGCTGAAGTTCCGACGGAGCAATTTCGCGCCAGAAAGCGCACTTTTCTTGAACTTTTTCAGGTCCCGGGAGCTCCAATCTTCCTCAAAATTTGCAGGGAGCTAGAGGGGGGTGTGGGGGAGGCTGCCGGCCAAGTGGTGACCTAGGGGGAGGCCACCGGCCATACTGCAAAAAGCAATTGGCCGGCCAGCCAGGAAAGGTGGCCGGCCGCACTGCCCAAAAGTAGGGGCATTTTGGTCTTTTTTCTCATTTCTATATATACACCCATCCATTCCATCCGAAATCACTCCCCCAAGTGTGAAATTCTCTCCTCTTGCCCTCTAAGCCATTTTTCCTTTCAGATCTGCACTTTTACGCGCTTTTCGGCCTTTTTTGCAAGTTGTTTTCGCGAAATTCTTCAGATTTAAGCACTTTGAGGCGACTAAATTTTGATTTCGAAGCTTCTTTTCTCATTTTCACCACTTGAGGTAAGTTTGTCTCAATATTTGGAATATTTTCTCGGGAGTTGACTTTTGTTGACTTTATTTCCGGGAGTTGACTTTTGTTGACTTTTTCTAATTTTTGCTCATTTTTGCTCCTTTTTGCAGATTTCTCGAAATGGCAGGCAATTTCCCTCACGGCGGAGGTCCTCCAGGCGCCGGAGATGATTTGGCACTCCCCCCGAGGGTCCGGCCTTTTATCCCTGAGAGATACGCCCCGGCGGTGCACATCCTTCCGCGAGCGGTTTTCCGTCATTTCACCGACTTCAACGACCGGGCACCCGGAGACTTGCTTCTACGAGAGCCAGAGCAGCACCTCTCTTCCGAGGCACGAGAGGTATTTTACTTTATTTTCTGCATTTTCCGTGCACTTTGTAGCTTTGCCATGCTTAAACACACAGTTTTAGCTTATGACGTAGTACTTTGTCTGCATTCTGAATATGCAACTCAAACACTTGAATTGCTGAAC
>JAPPVO010003962.1:0-11989 GCA_030407325.1 Camellia japonica | reverse complement strand
TAAAGGAAGACCTTTATATGAGTTAATTATTACAGAATGGAGAGCAGTCATTCTGAAAGGAGACTGGAGAAGGGTTCAGTTTAGGATCAAAGCAGAGATTGGCCCCCTAGACCAGCCTCACGCAGGACAGAAAGTGGCCACCTTCATCAAAGGCCTGAGTTAGGCCCAAAACATGAAGTCAAACCAAGTGGCCTTCACAGCCAGCTTCGAAGATGGCTTCGAAGGAAGAAAGGAACAGTTCAACATCTGGGTCAGTAAGTTCGTGGGTACCTGGAGTTCCAGATTGGTTTGTCATGCAGAACAAACCTAGGGAGGTATCTACCCACAAAGATGTTGTTGGAAACCAAGGTAGGATGGTCAAACCTCCTTTGGTGGCCCAAACAATTGGGTATTGCTTAAACACCCAAAAACAAAGGAACCAGATATGGTCCCAGTAATTTAGATCACAAAGGAGAAAGATTCAGTATAGGTACACTCAGTACCAGAAAGACCTGAAAGAAAGTGGAGAGAGCTCTTCATTGGTCAGACAGAAGGAAAGAAGAATCCAAAGTCAGACATACTCCAAACCAACTCTACAAGCAAAATGGACTGCAGCAAAGAACAGTTGGCCAAAGTTCACTCTGAACTAAAAGCCAGAGAGAAGTCCAGTTTAGCAGGATTGGAGAAGGCTTTGATGGAGAGTGATAGCGAGACAGAAGAAGAAGTTGGCCTAGGCCAAAAGAAAGGAATGGTTGAGGAAGAAATGTTCGAAGCCTTCATGGCTGAACAAAGCCATTCGAAGGAGTTTGTTAGTAATAAGGTGCCAGAATGCAGCATGGAAGATATTTTTGAAGTAACTGAACAAGGTGGTCAAGAGGAGAAACAAGCACAGCCGGCCATCCAATTTGGCTCAGTATCAGTGAATATGGTACACATACTACCGCATGAATTCCAAGCTGGAGATGAGAACCAAGGGGCAAGAAATTGACCCAATTCCAGTCTCTAGTGAAGACTCACAAGTGAGTATGGTGCAAGATGAATCCGGAATGGCTACCCCAATGGAAACTGAATATGAGAGTGAAGAAGAGGTGAGTATTAACCTCTCATATCCTTTTGAGTATCCCTCGAACTCTATGACACAGCATGTCAAGCCTTTGTATATCAAGGCCTTCTTCGATGGGATACAATTGAACCGAGTCTTGGTGGATAATGGGGCAGCGGTGAACTTACTACCGAAATCTTCCTTGAAGAAACTAGGGAAAAGGAACCCTAGGTTAATCCCAACCAGCACAACCATTGCTGGCTTCGCTGGAGACAAACAGATGGCTCAGGGAATTCTGCCCATCAACCTGAGTGTGGGAACCAGGGACTGCATGACGGCATTCTTCGTTATCGACAGCAATGCTAAGTACAATGCTTTACTTGGCAGAGATTGGATCCACACTAACAAATGTGTGCCTTCCTCTTTGTATCAGAAAATAATGATGGCTTGGGCAATGGAGAGACAGAGGAAATTGATGCAGATCCTCAACCCTTCATAGCCTGTGCAGACTTTGCAGATGCCAAATTGTATATTGAGGGAGTGACACCACTCAGTATACTGAGGAAACCTGATGGCTCAGCCGAAGTGACGGCTGATGAGGAAGTGACACACCTGAAGCACTTAGTCCGGGAAAGTGCGGATGAAGAGGTTGTCGTTAAGGATGACAATGATGCCTGGTTGTAGGCAAAAAGATGAAGCACAAGAAACCAAGTCTTTGGCTCTAATTAAGTTTTCAATATTGGATGTAAAATCAATAGTCCAGAAAGTGCAAGAGCAAGAGAAAGAAGCCATGATAATTGGCTGCAAGCAGGAGCAGCAACAGGCCAGAGTTTTGGCCCTTGATAAATACTGTGCATTGGACATTGAAACAAAAGTCCAGGAGATACAGGAAGAAGAAGCCTTATGGACAGACTTTGTCTATGAAGAGGAGGGTAAAGATGTTGAATTAAGGAACCTGGGAGCAGAACAAAGCAAGAAGATTGCTTCGAAGGCAGAAGGAATCAAAGAAGAAGCTTCAGTAAGTTCTCAGACACAAGACCCCTTAGAAGAAGTAAATTTAGGGGAAGGTTCTATACAACAGCCCACCTATATAAGTGCTTGGTTGAATGCTCTTGACAGGAACCAGTTGTTGGTTGTTCTAAGAAATATAAAGATTGTTTTGCATGGTCTTATAATGAACTACCAGGATTGGATAGGTCATTAGTAGAACATAGGCTCCCTATGAGGCCTAATTTCAAGCCATACAAGCAAAAATCAAGAAGAATGAGTCCAGAAGTGATTCAGAAAGTTAAGGACGAAATTCTTAGACTACTCAAGGTAGGCTTTATTAGGACAGCCAGGTATGTTGAATGGCTATCCAATATTGTGCCTGTAGTTAAGAAGAATGGTAAAATGAGTATGCATTGTTTCAAAACTTAAATCTAGCAACTCCAAAAGATGAGTATCCTATGCCTATAGTAGATTTGTTGGTAGACAGTTCAGCAGGGCATCAAATTTTATCAATGATGGATGGGCACTCTGGTTATAACCAATCTGCATTGCAGAAGAGGATGTTCACAAGACACATTCAGATGTCCTGGGAATATTGGCACCTTCGAATGGGTTAAAATGCCATTTGGCTGAAGAATGCTGGGGCTACATATCAGAGGGCTATGAACACTATCTTTCATGACCTCATTGGAGGGTATTTAGAGTGTTATATTGATGACATTGTAGTTAAATCTCAATCCATGGAGGAGCATCTGTTTCACTTAGAAGCAGCTTTTGAAAGAATGAGAAAGTTCAAGTTGAAACTCAATCTCTTAAGTGTGCTTTTGGCGTATCATCTGGAAACTTCTTGGGCTATGTAGTACACAAGAAAGGAATACAGATTGACTAGAATAAAGCCAAAGCCATCATTGAAGCCAGACCTCCATCAAGTAAGAAAGAATTACAAAAGTTCCTTGGACAGTTAATTTTTTCGAAGATTCATTTCTAACACTGCAGGGAAAACTAAATATTTTCTTCCTTGTTAAGGCTAAAAGATGAAGAGAATTTGTGTGGACAGCAGAGTATCAAATTGCTTTCGAATGAATCAAAGCCTACTTGGCCAACCCTCCAGTGCTGATGCCACCAAAGGGTGAGAAGCCCTTGAAGTTATACATAGCTGCAACAGAGGATTCATTGGGAGCTTTCTTAGCCCAAGACAATGAAGAAGGCAAGGAGCAAGCTGTTTATTACCTTAGTAGGTTTTTAAATTCTTGTGAATGTAAATACTCAGCTGTAGAAAAGCTGTCTTGCATTGTATTTTGCTGCAATGAAATTAAGATACTATCTTTTGCCACAACTGTCTTGGTAATTGCAACCACAGATTTGGTTAAGTATATGTTATCTAGACCTATGTTGAGGGGAAGAATTGGCAAATGGATACTAGCCTTATCAGAATTTCATTTAGAATATGTTCCCCAAAAATCAGTAAAAGGACAAGTTTTAGCTAATTTTTTGGTAGACCATCCATCTCAAACAGAAAACTAAGAAATAATGGAACTTGGTATGGCTAGTGTTGAGCCATGGCAAATGTGGTTCGATGGATTAAAAGCCAATAGCCTAATTGGAATTGGTATAGTGATTAAGTCACCACAAGGAATAGAAACCACACATGGTTTCAGAGTGGATGAAATTACTGTAGACGTCCCCGAACGCCCCGGGAGGGTTAAGTCCCGTCCTGTTCGTTTTTGCGGGTCTACTACAGTTCGGACTCAAATTGTCACGGTTCTAAATCTTGAACCGAAGAGTCCAAATCCGGCAAATCGTTTTGAGAAAATAGATTTTTAGAAAAGAAGTGCCAAACATGGATTGCTTTGCCAGATACAGAGTCGCCACCTAAATATTTTATTTTGAGGGAATTTAGGAAACCCTGACTCGGTGCCAAAGGCCACGTGTCCGTCATCACCAAAGGTGCCTCGGCTCGGGAACTTGGGTACGATTGGGGAAGGTCAGCTATGAGCACCCCCTCTCGCTCGATCAAAGATCAGCCTCTACTAACCGTGATATCTTGTTTTGAAAACATTATATGTTCTTATTCCGGTTATTAGCCTAGAATTACTATGTTATGCGCACAGCAAACAAGTATAGACCAAATCGCCTAAGTTGGAACAAAACACTACATGTTTGTTTTGAAAACGGTTTGCTACTCGCAAGTAGGCTAAAATGCAGGTTTTGCCACCCTCAAGTGGGCTTTAGAAAAGATGATTTTGCCACTAACTGGTGGGCTTAAAACTCACAGTTTTTAATGCATTGTCCCAATTTAGGTAATTCAACCTCCATCCACAGGCACTCAAGCAGTTATATCACATAAGCAGCTAGCCTCATGGTAATCATGCTATTATGGCAACATTCACACGCATGCGATATGCTAAAGCATAAAAGCTCACCTAGTACTCCGTGCCAAAACAATAAACTAGTTAGCAAAATATGCATGACCTAGCTCATGTTAAGATGACTAATGTAACGCATACAGAGTGCAATTAGACAGGCTCGGCTATCCTAAACATGGCATGTGAAATGCACGAGTAACACGTATTCAAGTTAGATTTGAAATACAATGCAGTTTGTATGATGTACCGAGCCCGATGCGTGTCAACAAATGCATGGATGCACGCATGCATTGCATAAGGTTTGCTAATTTTAAATATGCCCTAATCTACCATCATAAGCAGGTAAATAAAAGGGAAGAAAGAAATGGGGGTTGGAAGACATACACACACTCACTCACACTTATTACAAATATGCCCTCACACAGAGGGACCAAAAGAATATACAGTCCGAATAACAAATCGCTAAATTAATTATTACATAATTTCTAATCTAATCAAAATAAATGCAAAGAGAAGATGGCCGCAGCCCCGCCTCGGGATACGCGAATGATGCATGCTCGAATCCGACTTGCCCGGAAACCCGTTGCCATAGCATTGCTGCCTCTGTTTTCACTGTCCTGTCTTTCTGAAAACTGCCAAAGTCTCAGGACATGCTCCCTGCACACTGAGGATCATCATCGGCTGAATAGAATGTCCACCGGCCGTGTACAATGTCCATCGGCTGGAGATAAAGCCATCGGCTATCCATCAATGGCCGGTCGGCACTCTATACTGCCGATCGGCAAAAACTCCCTGCAGAAGACAGTTTTGACAGCAACAAGGACAGACAGTGTATGGCATGGAATTCCAAGCAAATGTATGCACGGACACACTCCCTATCATGCAATGGACTCAAGGGAGCATGGCCCTCGACCCCCGGGCCATCAATCACGCGTTTTAATGCATGATGGCCCAAAAGCCAAGTTAGCAACCTTGATATCAAATGAAATGCAAGCATAAAACACACCAAAGGGCCCCAACCTCTATCATAATTGATCAAGAGGCAAGGGATGCATGCTTAATGAAATGCAACCTAGGCATGGAGGCTAAGTATGCAACATGAACATACAAATGAGCAATGTATACTAGGCGCGCAACCTAAACATGTAAACAAACATGGCATGCAGCAACATGCAACGATGGACTTAAACTAACATGGGTAGCTCGCAAGCATGCCAAAATCAGCGGCCATGGGGGGGAAAACAGCCCGAAACCCGGTAAAATGACATCCGATGCAAGGAATGATCCCGAAATGCGAAGATAATTGCACAAAAATGACTTATAGCTAACAAAGCATGCATAATTGGTACATGACATGAAAAAGCAGAAGCAAGGCAGCCCCAAAAATCACATTTTTACAGTTCAAATCATGGCCAAACAGCAATCACAAATAGGGCTAACATGGCATACAAAAATGACTCCGCAAGGGAGGCAATGAAGCAAGTAGTATATGCAGTGCCCAAACAGAAAAATACCCTTCTACAAAACTGAAGAGGGACCAAAAATATGCACATTTACAGTTTATGACAACCCCCAAATCAGTATGCAAACATGCTCAAAATGCCATGCAAGATTGAAGCCAACAAAGGCTATAATATGAGGTATACAAAACATGCATCAAACAGCAAAAGACCCTTCATGGGACATGGAGAGGGGGTCAAAATAAGACCCCTTATAGTTCTGATGATGGCCCAAAAACAGAAGCAAGATAGGCTAACAAAGCATGCAAAAATGGGGGCCAAGAGGGGTATAATGGTAAGTACTACATGGAGACCCCCAACAGTGTTGAGCCCTTCTTCAACGTTGAAGAGGGGCTCAAAATAAGCCTAACTTCAATTCATGACATGCTCCAAAACAATTTATATGTAGGCCAAACAAATCATGCAAAATTACGGTAAATAGAAGAGATTATGAAACAAGTGCAAGATAGGGGTCCCAAACAGGGTTGAGCCCTTCTTCAATGTTGAAGAAGGGCTCAAAATGAGCCTACTTACAGTTTACATTATGCTCAAAAACAGATCACACATAGGCTAGAAATTTCATGCAAAAATGTGGCATACCAAGGAGTATTGAAGCAAGTGCACTATGGAGGGCTCAAACAGGGTTGAGCCCTTAAACAAATAGGAAGAATGGCTCAAAATAATGCCGCTTTCAGTTAGGGTCGGAGCCCAAAACAGTAGGCAAATAGGGTAGAAAAATGTGACAAGAATGTGTTACAAAAGAGGAAAAATGATCTTACCCTTGAAGGCTACCCTTTTTGTTGCTTCTTGGCTTGAGTTGCAGCACCTTTGGCCTCTGAAAAACTGCTCCAAGCTGCTGTGATGGAGTAGTGGTGGTGGTGCTATGGATTGGTGAAGAAATGGCCCAAGAACAAGGGTATTTGATGGTTGAATGAGAGAGATATGGAGAGAGATGGAGGGTTGTGTGTATGTATATCAGATATATGCCTATATCTCTGGTTTTTTTGCTCCAAAAAATCCAACCCACACAAAGGAAGAGGAAGGTTCTTTATATAGGCAATGGACTAAGCTCTAAGCTTCTCCAAGAAGCTAAATCAAAGGGGCAAAGGATGCAAGGCTTATTAAGGAAGCTTGGACAGCTGGTAGGCTTCTTGAGGAAGCCAAGACAAGGGGTCAAGGCTTCCTCAAGAAGCCATGAGCAAAGGGTGCACAAAAGAGGGGTCAAAGGGGTGCAAAGGGTGTAAAACAGCCACACACGTGCATGGGGAGCAGAATCTGTGTATTCCAGCTGGCACAGATGGCATCCATTCAATCTGTAGAATACACCGGAAGGTCGTCGGCTAGCAAAAATGGTCGGTCGGCTACCTTTACTGGCCGGTCGGCACTCTATTTGGCCGGTCGGCCATTTATTTAGCCGGTCGGCACTCTGTTCCGGCCGGTCGGCATGAAAATCTGCTCTGCAGGTCCAACTTCAAACGGGCATAACTTTTTCGTATGAACTCCGGAAGTAAGCTTTCCAATGCCGCAAACCTTGCATTAAAATTCCAACTGTGCAGAAAGTTATGCTTGTTTTGGTGAAGGTTGCTTAGTTTTGGTCCAACCGGGATGATGCCCAACTTCAACCAATCATATCTCCGCCATCCGGACTCGGGTTTAAGAGAGTCTTGTATGAAAAATGAAGCCCCGGAAGTCTTCTTTCCAATGGCGGTAGCCTCATAACTTAACTCCAAGTGTATAGACAAATAAGCTCGATGCAGCGAGGGCTGCTCGACTCCCTTCTACCCGGATCCATGCCGAACCTCTTCTCTAACTTGATTTCTCCCCTCTTCTCCTCTTCTCTTCAACTTCAAACCCCTAAGCAAGGTGTTTTGAAAGATTTTTCAAAGATTTCATCTCTCTTTCATTCACTTCCACTTTGTCCTTGCCCGGTTTACCGAAAAGCGCAACATTTACCAAAATGCGAGCGTCGGAACATCGTGGGAATTTTATTTCAAAAAAATGTTTTGAAAGAGAGGTTTTTAAAGTCTAAAAACCATCCAAAATAATTGTGGTCCAAAACGGGGTGTGAAGTTGAGATTTGTCTCTCTCCTTGCTGAAGAAATCGAACCTGTGCCCTGCACATCTCTCAACACCGAGCAAACCATCAGTAGTGCCCAAGTCTTGTGGGCGGTCAAAAATGGGGTGTCTACAATTACTTGTTCTAATAATCAAGCTGAATATGAAGCCTTAATAGTGGGACTGGAAATTCTTATTGGATTACAAGTTCATGCAGTTGACATATTTGGAGATTCTCAATTGGTGGTTAACCAAGTGAAAGGGATTTTCAAATGTCAAAGTATAAGCATGTTGCCATACTATGTTGTTGCATTACATCTGCTTTCTCAATTTCAAATAGCAAATGTAACTCATGTCCCAAGATTCTTGAATAATAGAGCTAATGATGTGGCTCAGAAAGTTTCGAATTTCAAGAGAAGGGATAATGTTCAAAGGGACATAAGCCAAACAACATTTCAGAAATTAATACCACCATTAAATAAAAGAAATGTGGTCCTGGAAGTCAATCATAATGACTTACAAGAGCAAGATTGGAGGCATCCAATAATGTAGTATCTGGTTGGCCCATCTTCAAAGGCCAGCAGGAAAATCAAATTGCAATCTATACAATACATGATGTATGATAATGCTCTCTACAAAAGGGGGGTAGATGGTTTATTGCTGAAATGTTTAGGCCCAAAAGAAGCATTGACAGCTATGGCTGAGGTTCATAAAGGTATCTGTGGTGCTCATCAGCCTGGTATGAAGATGAAATGGTTGCTTCGAAGGCGTTCCTATTATTGGCCAACTATCCTTAAAGACTGCATAGAATATGCAAGAGGTTGCCAAGCATATCAAAAGCATGGCACAATAAGGCATGTGCCCATAACTGACCTGCATGCAGTAGTAAAGCCTTGGCCATTTAGAGGATGAGCCATGGATATGATGGGAAAAATACATCCACCATCTTCGAAGCATCATTGTTTCATCTTAGTGGCCACAGATTACTTCACTAAGTGGGTCAAAGCTAAGCCATACAAGGCTGTAGACCAGACCGAGGTCATTGGATTCATTAAGGATTTAATCCATAGATTTGGAATCCTGCAAACTATAACTGTTGACAATGGGACTGTATTCGATGGGAAAATGGTAAAGTCTTTTGTGGTAGAGTTTGGAATTAGTCTTGTTAATTCCACCCCCTATCATGCACAAGCCAATGGTCAAGCTGAATCATCCAATAAATCATTGAAAAAAGGAATACAAAAGGTTGTGGAAGACAATCCTAAGGATTGTCATAACTTATTGTTGGATGTATTGTGTGCTTATAGAACTTCCCCAAGGTCAAGCACATGAGTCACTCCTTATGCCTTCGTATACGGGCATGATGCAGTGTTACCTGCGGAAATTAATGTTAAGTCCTTGAGGGTAAGATGTCAAGACCAGTTAGATATTGAGCAATACCATCAGAGTATGTGCTTGGAGTTAGAAAGTGTAGATGAAGCTAGAATTCTGGCATTAAATAGCATTCTTTTCCAAAAGAAGAAAGCAGCTAAAAACTATAATAAGAAAGTCAAACACATTGACTTTGATGAAGGTGATTTGGTATGGAAGACAATACTCCCAATAGGGATCAAGAGCCATAAGTTTGGTAAATGGTCACCTAACTGGGAATGACCATATCAAGTTCATAGAATCTTACCTTTTGGTGCATATCGTTTGAGAAATTTAAATGGGTATGTGTATCCCTAAAAGATTAATGATAGATATTTGAAGCCTTATTTTCCAACTGTGGTAGCCGAATAATTGGCAAGGATAAAGGAGGTATATTTTAGAAGCTAAACGCTAGCCGGCAGATATCCCGCAAGGACAAGGGGCCGAATAGCTTAAATAGGCCGAATGGGGAAGGATCCCTAGAGCCGAATATTGGAAAAAATAATGATTGAAAAAGTAGGCCCTGGCCCCGAGGATCAGAATAAACGAGTATAAATATAGTGGCAATGGACTAGAAAAGGTATGTAAGAATCACTTCTGAAAAACTTAGTAAACAAGCTTTCTTGAGTAGAATAACTAACTTGTCTGTCGGAGTGCTAATTCCGGCACCCCCGACCGGAGTATTTGTATCTTTGCAGGTGACTAGCTGAGGATCATTGGCGTCTTCCAGGATTCGAAGAGTATTTCCAAACCACTTCCCCACAATTGGCGCCGTTTGTGGGAATACTCGAATACATCCATGGAAGGCGTGACCGAAGATCCTCCGATAGCCACCGACGAGACCACACAGGTAGACGACCTCACCCCAGCCAATATGCTCGGAAAAGAAAACCATCGCGGCACGACGCGCCTTGAACTTCGATTCGCCAACAACTTCAGCGCAAGAAACAATGCAGGCTATTATAGAACAAGCAAAGCAGAACGACAAAGACTCGAGAACATGATCGCTGAGAACGAACGACTCCGTCAGGATTTGGCCCTGGAGGTAGCAAAATCTAGAGAGGCCATGCGCGAGGAACCAGAGCGACCTCCGAGGGCAGACGGGCAAAGACCTCGGGCCCGACCAAAAGATACCAATAGCAACTCCAACTCATCATCCACGGAGCTCGACGCAAGGGGACGATCCGAAACCTCCAGCTCCTCCGAAAAGGATCTGCGAACAAGGAACAAGCGCAGGAGAATCAGCTCAAACGAGGAAGACCAGCATGATCCTTTCGTTCGACGGATCGCAAGGGCATCCCTGCCCAAGAAATTCAAGCTCCGTCGTTCACTTTTTACGACGGAAAATCAGACCCCACTGATCATATCCGTCATTACAAACAGGCCATGACGCTACACGCAGACAATGAAGCCCTCATGTGCCGAATATTCCCTAGCAGCCTAGGTCCACTAGCCGTCAGGTGGTATTACAAGTTGGAGCCAGCTTCGGTTAAAAGCTTCCGACAACTGCAGAAATCCTTCAGGCCAGGTTTATCACCAACGAGGTACAACCGAAACAGGCCGACTCCTCTGGGCTATGCAGATCCAGTCGGGAGAGACGCTCAGAGCGTATTCGGCGCGATATTGGGAGTGCTTCAATCTTGTTGACGACGCTTGCAACGACTCCATGGCCATCACCGCCTTCAAAATGGGTTTACATCCTGACAGTACTTTGCGCAGTTCCCTGACCAGAAGGCCCTCCAAAACAGTCTGGGCACTGATAAAGAAAGTTGAAGAATATTGTAAAGTCGAAGATGATGCCCTGAGAATAAAAGCCGGACAAATCTCCAGCAAAACGGCCCTCCCGAAATCGCTCGACAATAAGCTCCGTGCCGCCACCGAGCCCTGAGCCCGGCAACGAACCAAGCGAGACAAAAGGCGGGACTCCCGCCGATCGAGCGATCAGTGCTCCCACCGAACGAACGAACAACTACAAGTCGACAGCAGACGCTCAAGGCGAATCGACAAAAAGTACACGGAGTTGCAGAGCCGATCGCGGCAATAATGACCAAAGTCCAGCACCTTCCGTTTTTCAAGTGGCCGTCGAAGATGGTGGGGCCTCCCGACACACGGAGGAGGGACAGACGATGCGAATACCACAAAGATCACGGCCACGAAACCGAGAGTTGTTATGCGCTAAAGGATCATCTGGAGGAACTAGTGCAAGATGGTCGACTGCAGCAATACGTGAGCAAGGGGAAGCCAACAAAGCATTAGCCTTGAGACAGGATTCGCCTCCGCTTGGTGTGATCCACATAATCTACGGTCTGCCGGCATCCCGACCGTGCATACAATCCAATCACACCCAATTCCCCAAAAACATAACATGTCAACCGGCAGGCCAGAGAAACTCCGACAATTAAGTTCGATGACTCCGACCTCGTCGGAACAGTGGCCAGCCACGTCGATCCTTTGGTCATCAAATTACGCGTACGTCAGTTCAGCGTTGAACGCATTCTCATAGATCCAGGAAGCACTTCGGAAATCTTGTACTACAGAACTTTTGTTGAACTCGGCCTCAACGAGTCGACCTATCGCCGTCGTCTCAGCCACTGTTCGGCTTCAACACGAATCCAGAGTACCCGTTGGGGAAGGTCGTGCTCCCTGTT